>JAJPUD010006638.1:69741-124558 GCA_023553655.1 Myrmecobius fasciatus | reverse complement strand
AAAGAAATTATCAAGGAAAACAGTTCTGATATTCTAGAACCAGAGAACAAAATAGAAATTGAAAGAATCCACTGATCACCTCCTGAAAGAAATCCCAAAATGAAAACTCCCCAGGAAAATTATAGCCAAATTCCAGATTCATGTTAAGAAAAAAATATTGCAAGCATCTAAAAAAAAAAAAAACAATTCAAGTACTAAATAATTGAGCCATAGTCAACATAATATAAGATTTAGCAGTTTCTACATTAAAGGACTGGAGGAATTAGAATATCATATTCTGGAAAACAGTGAAATTAGGATTATGACTAAATATCACCTACCCAGCAAAACTGAGTATTATCCTTCAGGATAAAAGGTGGAAGGTAGATAAACAAAATAGAAGACTTTCAAGCATTTGCGATGAAAAGACTAAAGCGAAATAGAAAATTTGATTTTCAAATACAGGACTCTGGAGAAACATAAGGAGGTAATCAAGAAAGTGATATCATAGGGCATTTAATAAGGTTTATCTGTTTACATTCCTAGCTGGGAGTCTGATGCTTGTAACTCATTAGAACTTTTTCATTAATAGGGCACTTAGAAACAGTACATATAGAGAGAGGGCACAGGGATGATTTGAATTTGAAGGAATAATATCTTTTTTTTAGAAATGATGAAATTAAGTGGTGAGAGAGGAATATACTAGAAGAAAGGGAAAGAAAGAACTGGAATGATGCAATATCAAAACATTTTCAAGGAGGGACAGGGTGAAAGGAAACAGAGAACAAATGGGGGGGAGATATAGTTAGCAAGAGTAATTGTAAAAAGTATTTTGAAGCAAGTTTCTCTGGTAAGACCTCATTTCTCAAACAGAAGGAACTGACTCAAATTTATTTAAAAAAAAAAGAGCCATGTCTGAATTGATAAATAATCAAAAAGATATGATCTGTGCCCAAAAGGCTATACATTCATGCATATCCTTTAACCTAACAACATTACTTGCATGAATACTTTAAGAGATTTTTAAAAAAAGGAAAATAATCTATATGTAAAAAAAAATTCATAGCAGTTCTCTTCTTGGAGCAGAAAAAAATGGAAATTGAGAGGAAACCCATCAGTCGGGGCATGGTACAATAATGTGTGGTATGGGTCTGTGATGGAATATAATTGTACTGTGGGAAATAATGAGCAGGATGCTCTCAGGAAAAAAAAAAGCCTGGAAAATCCTCCATGAATTCAAGCAAAGTGAAATGTATTGTATGCAAAGTAATAAGAATGTCCTGGGATGACCAACTGTAAATGACTGTTATTCTCAGCAGTACAATGATCCACAACTACTCTGAAGGACTTAACGATGAAAAATCCAATCCATACCAGAGAAGGAACTGATTGTGTTTAAATACAGATTGAAGCATCCTCTCTCTCTCTCTCTCTCTCTCTCTCTCTCTCTCTCTCTCTCTCTCTCTCTCTCTTTCTCTCTCATTTCTTTTTTGAGGATTTTTATTTTCATTAGGGTGGAAGATTTATGTTTTCTTTCACAATATGACTTTTATGGAAATGTTTTGCATAAGTTCATATGTGGTTTCTTAATTGTGGGTGAGGAGAGAGGAAAGAATATAGAACTCAAAAATTTTAAAAACAAATGAAAAAAATGTTTTAAATGTAAATGGGAAGAAATAGTAAATAAATAAAAAATATGTAATAACAGTGAACCAAACCTAAAAAACAAAAGCAAAAACATCACAAATACCTAGATGACCTTATTCCTCCTCCCCAAAATAATCACACTCTTTTATCATGATGCTTTTTGAGTCACACAAACTATAAACTTCACTCATTTCCATGGTTTTCTGTCCAGAAATACAACCCACTGTGATGTGAACATAAATTTATAATTGTAAGAAACCCTGGCAAATATCCAGTCTATCCTTTTCATTTTATAGATGAGGAAACTAAAATCCAGAAAGGTTAAATGAATTTTCCAAAGTCATACAAATAATAAGTAGTAGAACTGGGATTCAAACTTAGGGCTTCTGAAAGCACATTTGGTATTTTTGGTAAATACATTGTGTTATATGCCAGTTAAGGAAGTCAAGAAAAATCAATCAACTGATTCTGATTCCTGCAAGGAGATGGTATATTCATTCAAAACATACTGTGCATTTTTCAAAAGGCAATTATTTTAGTCAGGTAGGAATTCCCAATTGGTTTCTAACTTTTGGTCCTGAACACATTTTTATTTATATCCTACAGCATCAACTCCTTATAAATTACCTATACCAAATACACATACTTTTATACATTTAAAGCAATTGACTTCAGAATGCAAACAAAACATAATTCTGAAAGTCATCAGAGCTATTAAAACCCTACTAATGGATTCCCCTCTTTTTCTTCTTCAAAAAGAGATTTATTTCCAGGAGTGGTAGTTTTGATGAACTGAATGTTATTATTCTTTTTAAATGACTAATGCACAATTTCCACACTGAAGCATATACCCATAATATATACCTTATACACACTATATATACATACACATGTATATATATATGCCACATAAATTATATATATGTATGTATATCACACACACACATATATATGTATATATATATATATATGTATGTGTGTATGTATTTATATATACACATACGCCATAGTATAATATTCTAAAATTCATGGAAATTTCATTCCAGTTTAGAATTTCTATGCATTCTTGTATTTGTAAATGTTTTCTTCCGATTAGTCATAATGTCTACTCTTCTTTCCTTTCCCTATTTCAAAAGTTTTTCTATAAAAGGCTATAACAGTGATAAGTGTATTCTGATCAGTCAACAAAAGGATGCAGGTTTTCTTTAAGTACAACAAATCAAAAATTCCTGAAAGTATAAAATACAGATCTATCCTTGCAGTGACATCCCTGTAGGAGAGGTAGTCAATTTTCAATTATTCAAAAATGTGTCTTTTTTTCCTTGTTTTCTGTGGTTGGTCCTAGGATACTGGAAAACAGTTAGCCTTAGAGAAGTGGTCACTGAGGCAAAAACATTGCTATTCAAAAGACAGCTTTAACCTAAGAGTTTTTATTGACTACTGACTACTGCAGGCTGTGAGCCTGCTTCACAACAGAGCTAAAACAGCCCTTGGTTATAGTTAATCTCAGTGCAGGTCTTTGATTGTTGCTCTCAAAGAAAAGGGGTAATCAGTAAACAAAGAAACAACAGTTGATATGCAATATTAAAAACAAAACAACAACAACACAATAAACATGCCAGTAGTTGACAAAACATTCCAGAAAATACCATTAGCAGTTCTGTATTCAAGTGATAGTTTCAGAGGAATAGAAATATTCCAAATGACACTAAATTGTTTGGGCTATTATTTGCTACCTTTCCCATGTGCTTTCTGTGTTTGCTGCAGCTATTTCTTCTGCCAAGAGTAGTATGGTAACCACTGAGAAAATGTGTCCCTATATGCATTTTTTATTATTTATCTTATCATTCCTTATTTTATTTTTTAAAAAGACTTTTCTTGTGAATTAATGTGTATTCTGGCTCAAACTGATTAAAGTAAAATATTAGCAGATTTTTAAGTTGTGGCTTTAATAAAAAGTTAACATAAATGTGCTTTGAATTTGGGTCTAAATTTCAGTCCATGTGCTATCTGAACTTCTTCTCTGTCCACAAAAGACTGTAATATTGTTTTGTCTTTGTTTTCATGTATACATGTGTATGTGTATTTCTGCAAATGAATGACAAAAAATATCCTAAGAATATCTCCTTTAAAGCAGGTAGTTTGAAGAAAACAAGTGTTATCTCTTAGCCCCTAGATAAAATGAGAGCCCATATACTACAGAAATTATTTGTGAGTATTCTTATAAGCTCTAGAATAATCATACTGAAGGGTTAGTCAGAGGCTCAAAGAGAAGATGCTCAGAATCTACTGACCCTGAATTTTTTAACTTTTAGAAATGAGGCCTTTCCTCATTTCTAAAATATATAGAGAATTGACTCAAATATATAAGAATTCAAGCCATTCTCCAATTGATAAATGGTCAAAAGATGTGAACAGACAATTTTCAGATGAAGAAATTGAAACTATTTCTGATCACATGAAAAGGTGCTCCAAGTCACTATTGATCAGAGAAATGCAAATTAAGACAACTCTGAGATACCACTACACACCTGTCAGATTGGCTAAAATGACAGGAAATGATAATGATAACTGTTGGAGGGGATGTGGGAAAACTGGGACACTGATACATTGTTGGTGGAACTGTGAACAGATCCAACCATTCTGGAAAGCAATTTGAAGCTATGCTCAAAAAGTTATCAAACTGTGCATAATATTTGACCCAGCAGTGTTTCTACTGGTCCTATATCCCAAAGAGATTTTAAAGGAGGGAAAGGGACCCACATGTGCAAAAATGTTTGTGGCAGCCCTTTTTGTAGTGGCAAGAAACTGGAAACTGAAAGGATGCCCATCAATTGGAGAATGGCTGAATAAATTATGGTATATGAATGTTATTGAATATTATTGCTCTGTAAGAAATGACCAACAGGAGGATTTCAGAGAGGCCTGGAGAGACTTGCATGAACTGATGCTGAGTGAAATCAGCAGAACCAGGAGAACATTATACACAACAACAAGACTATACGATGATCAATTTTGATGGACATGGTTCTCTTCAACAATGATGTGATTCAAACCAGTTCCTATTGTTCTGCGATGAAGATAGTCATATACATCCAGAGAGAGACCTGTGGGAACTGAGAGTGAACCACAACACAGCATTTTAACGCTTTCTGTGAATATTTCCATGCATTTTGTTTTCCTTCTTAGGTTGTTTTTTCTTCTTCTCTTTCTAGATCTGATGTTTCTTGTGCAGTAAGATAACTGTATAGATATGTATACATGTATTTGTCATATAATTTATCCTATTTAGCATGTATTAGATTACCTGTCAACTATGGGTGGGGATGGGGGGAAGGAGGGGAAAAGCTTGGGAAAAAAAAAAGTTTTTGCAAAGGTCAATGTAGAAAAATCACTCATATGTTTTGTAAATAAAAAGCTTTATTAAAAAAAAGAAAAAGAAATGAGGCCTTTATCAGAACCCTTAAATGTAAAGATGATTTCCCAATTTATTGCTTCCCTCCTAATCTTGTCTGCATTAGTTTTGTTTGTACAAAAACTTTTTAACTTAATATAATCAAAATTATCTATCTGGTGTTCAATTAAGTATTCCATTTCTTCTTTGGACACAAATTCCTTCCTTCTCCACAGGTCTAAGAGGTAAACTATGCTATGTTCCTCTAATTTGCTTATAATATCACCCTTTATATCCAAAACATGAACCCATTTAGATCTTATCTTTGTATGTGATGTTAGGTGTGGGTCAAGTCCTAATTTTTTCCAAACTAGTTTCCAATTTTCCCAGCAGTTTTTGATCAAATATTGAGTACTTATCCCAAAAGCTGGGGTCTTTGGGTTTATCAAACACTAGTTCGCTAATAGTTATTGCCTAATTTGTCCTGTGAGTCTATCCTATTCCACTGATCGACGGCTCTATTTCTTAGCCGGTACCAAATGGTTTTGATGACCGCTGCTTTATAATATAGTTTTAGATCTGGTACAGCAAGGCCACCTTCATCGGCACTTTTTTTCAATGATAACCTTGAAATTCTTGACCTTTTCTTCTTCCAAATAAACTTTGCTACTATTTTTTCTAGATCTGTAAAATAATTTCTTGGGAGTTTGATTGGTATGGCACTAAATAAGTAAATTAGTTTGGGTAATATTGTCATTTTTATTATATTCGCTTGGCCTACCCATGAGCACTTGATATCTTTCCAATTGATTAGGTCTGATTTTATTTGTGAGGAAAGTGTTTTTTTTTAGTTGAGTTCGTATAGTTCCTGACTTTTCCTTGGCAGATTCCAAAATATTTTATACTATTGACAGTTAGTTTGAATGGAATTTCTTTTTGTATCTCTTGCTGCTAAACTATGTTGGTAATATATAAAAATGCTGGTGATTTATGAGATTTCACTTTGTATCCTGTTATGAAAATAAATCAGTTCTCTATCTCATAAACATTCCTCTTCTTTTCAAATATCCACAGACAAGATGAAGCCTCTAAATCATAGTAGACCTGTTGCTTCCTTGCAGCATGTGAAAACTAATAAATCACTTCGAATTTTAATGCTTCATGGGCTTGATTACCCTTATTAAATTTCTGGGAATGTTTCTGCGTATGTCTGAATGTGCATTTCAAAGACCTTGTTTATTTTGTTTTCTTAGGAAAAAATGATTGGAAGTCAGGGATTCTCCTAGACTCTTATTTTGTCATTGAGAAGTATTTCCCAATGTTTCAAACCACTTCCAATTGTTCAGTGAAGAAAGCCATATACATCCAGAGAGAGGGATGTGAAATATGGACCACAACATAACATTTTCATGCTCTCTATTGATGTTTGCTTGCATTGTGTTTCCTTTCTCTGATTTTTCTTTCTTATAGATATGATTTTTCTTGCACAAAAATGATAAGTATGGAAATATGTATACATATATTCGACTTGTCAAGTATTTTAACATAATTAACATGTAGTAGATATCCTGCCATCTAAGGGAGGGGTGGGGAGTAGGGGGGAAAAATTTGTAACAGAAAGCTTTGTAAGGGTTAATGTTGAAGAATTACCCATACATATGTTTTGCAATTAAAAAGTTTTAATAATAATAATAATAAAGAGAATTATGTTCCAGTTTTGCAGGGTATGATTTTGGGAGTGAAGGCCAATATTCTGAGTGTATGAGTATGCATGTGTACATATGTATATTGCAGTTTCTCCTATTTCCTTGCATAACCTTATGAATTACTAAATTTCTTAAGAATAATTTTTCTATAATGTCTAATGGAAAAGACCTGATTGTGAATCAGGCCATAGGAAATCCCTGTTTATATAAAAAGATACACAAAATTCAAGACCTCTGAAGTCTCTTAATTAAAATATTGTTGGTTGAATTCATGTGAATGCAAACCAGAAGAGGACTTTTAATTCTGCTCTAGAATCTTGGACATTTCAAGGTCAGAGATGAGCACTTTAAGTACTTTGGGTTATAGCCAACAATTCCCATGATTCACAGGTATATACACCTATGATCAACTTTTTCTATTGCTAGATAAAGCAAGATGCTTGCTTGTTCTACAATGTATTTTGTAAGTTTGTAAACTGTTTATCATGTTTTCTGAAAAGATTCATTCATTTCCTCCTTTTTTGACCAGGAAATGCTAATCTTTTCATAGCTACTTTGGGCAATGGGCTCTGCATTTCACTCATATTTGAGGGTTTTGGGAGTCCATTTTGCAGTTCTAAAAAGGATATGACAAAATTTATATTGCATAACTGTTCAACATTTTTAATGTGTTCTTCTAAATTAGTTTTTATTTCAGAATGCCAAAAAGTCTTTTCACACATAGCAACAGATTTCTCTTTAGTATCTTTATGCTCATTGTATCTTATTTTATCTTTCATGATGATTCTTGTTCTTAAGTGTATTCCTATATAGCTCCATACTTCATTTCATGGTCCTTACATGGCATTGGTCATCACATATTTAGTTACATGCAGATACTGAAATCTTTCATACTTTGAGTCATACACTGTAAGAGAATGCATTCATTTATGATAATTATACTAGATACCAGCTTTTCCAATTATTACTGTTTAAATGTAATTGGCCTGCTCCTTTGAACTATACTATCAAAATCAAGAGGGCTCAAAAATTCTATTCTAAATTTACTTGTCTCCTCTTTAAAATAATTTAAGACATTGGTTTTATTTATCCCATTCATTTCATTATTAGGTGGAATTTTTGATGTTTGAATTAAGTAAAGATTTTCAGTAACTTCATGTTCTTTGGATTTTATTCACTCCTTAATTTCAACTTTTATTTCATGAAATCTAAGCTTGTAGATAAAGTTATTTCTAAAATTGTTGGCAGTACGTTACTGTGTGACTTGTACTTATTCAATAAACTCCAACAAAAAACAAACAAACAAACAAACAAAAAAATCCCCAAACTCCTCTGTTTAGCCTTTATAGTTTTTCATGGCCTGGCCCCAATTTTTATTTCTAGCCTCAAGATGCATTATGCATTTCCTAGCACTCTACAATTCTGTTGTTTGTCCTTCATTCTCAAAGAAAGTTCATGACATCAGGGAGGTGATGCTACGACATGCAAGAGACTTAGACTGAAGTGAGGGAGGGCTGTGCAAAGTCACCAGACTCACTTTCTCCTCCAGAGCCATTTGGGTCCAGATATAGATCATGATGACTAGAAATGACCTTGTATGCAGTGGGACTCCTTGGTTTTTTTTTAAGCTAAAGTTTTTAACAGTTCTCATTTTGACTAAGGCAGCATCCAGTGCTTTAAGTAACAAATGAGGCAAAGAATGGTCTTTTTCACCTAGTCACACACAGAGAAAAATCTAAATAAATAAATAAATCTACAATATAACCAAATTGGCCTTCACTTAGCTCCTTGCCCATAATACTCCATGTCTCATACCTGAATCTTCTCACCAAATTCTCCCATGCCAGAAATACACCCCCTCCTCTCTGCCATTTACAAAATCCCTCACTTCCTTTAAGAAACACCTAAAGCAACACCATTTACTTGAAGCCTCTCCTGAGCCCCAATTTCTTTTTTTTCCTGAGCCCCAATTTCTTAGGTCTTTCCTCCTTAATTACTTTACATTTAACTATTTTGCATTTGGAGCAGCTAGCTGACACAGTCCATAGAACTCTGTGCCTGAAGTCACGAAAACTTCTGTTGACCTCAGACACTTTCTAATTATGTGATTCTGAGCAAGTCAGTTAACCTTGTTTGCCTCAGTTTCATCACCTGTAAAATGAGCTGCAGAAGGAAATGGCAAACTACTCCAGTGTTGTATTTACTGTGAATGGATGCTATATTTACTCATAAATGTATTTCTTGTTTTCCTTGATAATGCATCCTTGTCAGATGTAAATTCCTTAAAGGCAGAAATTGTCCCATTCTTTGTGTGTATATATATATATATATATATATATGTATATATATATATATATATGTATATATATATATATCCCCTATAATAGTACCTGATACATGAGCAAACTTTTAACTAATACTTGCTGATTGGTTTAGTAAAACTATTATTTAAATGTCTTTAATGGTTTATTGTTATGTCCTCAATAAATGTGTTTTTCTTTAGCAATTTTTATACAGTCCTTGATAACTCAGAAATTTCCACAGAAATTTCACACAGGGGGCCAACCTTAAGCAAAGAACACACATGCATTTACAAAGTCTTTTTATTAAACTTCTACATTCCAACTTTAATCAACAGCCCCAAATCACACTCTAACTTGCACTTATAATTACCAACTGATCCATTAATATAAAATCTATTTTAGTTTACTATTATAATTATAAGCAGCTCCTAGTCATATTTATTGATTAATCATTGCACTTGGAGTACAGTGGCTGAGGGAATCCCTGAGTTCAAGTCTCTCATTTTCTATAGAAGGAAAGTGAGCCCCAGAGAGGAAGATCAACTGCCCAGGTTCATACAGATAGTCAATAACAGAGCATTGGCCCTAGATGTTCTAATTACAACTCTTTTTTCCTGTGCCATTCTCTTACTCAATAACACATTTATAATGTACTATATTATCTTGCATAATAATAACTAGATTTTACACAGCTATTTCAAGTTTCAAAATTGCTTCATATATGTTGACTTATTTATTCCTCTCAACATCATTTTGAGGTAAGTATCATTATTATTCCCATTTTACAGATGAGGAAACTGAGGTACAGAAAGGTTAAAAAACTCTCCCAGAAGAAATATGGAGACAATGTAAATCAATACATGTTATATTCATTTTTTTCTTCTGTTTTTCTTTTCTCAGATGGTTTTTACTTCTGTTCTGATTTTTTTTCTCCCGATAAGATTCATAAGGCAATATATATATTTTTTAATGAATAAAGTTTTTTTTGTGTGTGTGTGGTTCAAAATAAATAAAAAGACTCTCCCACTGCCACATAGCAAATACCTAAGGTATGATTGGAATTCAAGTTTTCCTGTCTCCAACATCTACTATACCTACCAGCTCTTGCAGTATTCTTTCTATTAACATTTTCATAGTCAAGGAGGAAAGCAAATAAAATTAACTAGCATCACTTGAAAGAACATGGACATGAATTCATTCATTTAATAATATTTTCTGCCTATGTGCAAAGCACTATGTTAATTATAGGGGAAAATTAAAAAAAAATAAGAAAGACAGAATTCCTGCCCTCAAGGATTTTACAGTTTATTTGAAAACAATTCATGCAAAAAGGAGAAATAACTATGAAGCTACAAAGACTAATGAATGCCAGAATGTTGCAGGAGGGAAGAGGGGTATTGCAAAGACATATGGTTTTCAGTTTAGCCAGCAGAGGGAGCAATGCGGACGTGAAGAAAGTATATAGGAAGTGAAATTTCAGTTGTACTTTAAATAATGGATAGGAATTTGACAAGCAAAAATGAAAAAGGGAGAGGGAGAGGGGAATTACAAATAGATGTAATAGCAAAAGCAAAAAATGTAGCTTCATGGAAGTCAATAAGTCTTTCTTCTTTAATTACTTTGTAATTAACCATTTTGTATTTATTCTACTTTTTTTTTCTTTTTTGCTGAGGCAATTGAGATTAAGTGACTTTCTCAGGGTCACACATCTACATTTATTCTTAAATATGTTTTGTGTCTTCCTTAATTAGATGTAAACTCCTTGAGAGTAAGTATTTTTATTCCTTTCTTTGTATTCCCCTTTTAATAAATGCCTATTGGGGCAGCTAGTTGGTATAGTGGATAGAGCACCAGCCCTGAAGTCAGGAGGACCCAAGTTCAAATCTGGCCTCAGACACTTAACATTTCCTGGCTGTGTGACACTGGGAAAGTCACTTAACCCCAATTACCTGCACCAAAAAAAAATGCTCATTGATTGATGTAAAATTATTATTGGCCCAGTACTATATGATATCTCAGTCTCAACAACAGGAGGTATTTATTTAGTATTTACTATGTACCAGGCTCTGTGCTAAATTCTGGGGATACAATACACACACACACACACACACACACACATATATACACATGTATATGAGAGAGAGTCTGTATACACACACACACACACAGATATATATATAATGTGAACATATATATATATATATATTACAAATATTTTATACATATATTACCCTTAAGGGCTTACATTCCAGTGACAGAAAGTACATGCAAACAACTATGTACATACAAAAAAATATATATAAGATAAAATGGAGGAAATCTCAGAAAAAGAAGACACAAGTCTTGAAAGAGACAAAGAAAGGCCTCTGATAGAAGGTAAGATTTTAGCTAAGACTTGAATGAAGCCAGGGAAGCCATGAAGCAGAGACAAAGAGGGAAAACTTTCCAAGCACAGGGGACCGCAAAAAGCTTAAAGATAGAATCCCCTGTGCAAACAAGAAGGTAGCCAGAGTCATTAAATTATAGTTTAATGGGGCCTACAATAATATATATGGTGAGGAATAAAGTATAAGATAATTAGAAAGGCAGGAAAGGAAGGGCCAAATTGTGTAAAGATTTTAAAACCAAATAGAGATTTTTATATTTGATCCTATAAGTGATAGGGTACTACTGGAATTTACAAAGTAGGAGAATAATATTGTTTGAACTGTGCTTTATGTAGGTAACTTGGGTAGTTCAGTTGGGGATGGACAAAAATTGGGAGAGACTTGAAGCAGAAAGACCAGTGAATTATTGAAATAGTCTAGGTTTCAGGTGATGCAGGCCTGTACCAGGGTAATGACTGTGTCAAAGGAAAGAAAGAGATAATGTGAAGGTAAAAATTAAAGTCCTTGGCTGTTTGGACTGTTTGGATAAGAAAGATGAGAGAGATATAGAACTGGAAACCTAAGTGATTAGGAGGAGAGTGGTACTGGCAATAGGAAATTTTGAAAATAGGGAGGGTTGGGGCAGCTAGGTGGTGCAGTGGATAGAGTGCCAGCCCTGAAGTCAGGAGGACCTGGGTTCAAATCTGCTCTCAGACACTTAACATTCCCTAGCTGTGTGACCCTGGGCAAGTCACTTAACCTCAATTGCCTAAGCAAAAAAAGAAAATAGGGAGGGTTTTGGGGGGAAAGCTGATGAAATCAGCTTTGGATATGTGAGGAAGATATACTACATTCAGATTGAGATACCCCATAGGCAATTCAATGGAGCTTAAATGAGATATTAGGGTTTGATAAACAGACCTGAAAATCATCTACTTAGAGATGAAAAATGAAACGAAGAGATCTGATGAGTTCCCTAAGTAAAAGAGTATGGAGGGAGAAGAGAAGAGGATCCAAGATGGAACTTTGGGACCCATTTCAGAGAGTGGTAAATTTTGCTAGAATTTAGGGATTTAGTAAATAAGTAGTAAAAAATAATTCTGTTAGGATAAAAGCATGAAAAGCTTTAAAATGTCAGGCCTTCTTCTACATCTTAAAAAGTTACAGGCAATTTGGAATATGATCAGAACTAAACTTTAGAAAATTTTTCTTTGGCAAAAGCATGCTGTGTGTATTGAAAGGAAAAGAAAATAGAGGCATAGGAACCAGATGAGAGACTACTGCAATAGTTAGGCAAGATATAAATGAAAATGTGAACAAAGGTGAAACAAGTTCCCTTTTGAAAAAAAAAAGTGATAACTATGTTCTTCAAAAGAACTGTTAGTAAGCAACTTTTCATGAACTTGTGATTTTTTTTAACATGTTCTAAGAGACTGATGAACTTTTGTTAATAGTGTGGTATCTGAAAATCAAACAATTCATATTCCTCTTACAGGTATTTCCTTTGAAACAAGAATATACCCTAAAAAATGTTTACCAGTGTTTTCTTTTAGACTCAAATAATCTCCCAAAAATTCCTCCCCTACCAACCATTTAACTTTCTCTTATAATATAAAAGAAAAGGTACATTAGGAAAGGGAGAGAAAAAGTATTTGATAAGCACCTACCATATACTGGCCACTTACAAATACTGTCTCATTAAGCATTCACCATGTTCCAGGAATTGACAAAAACTATCTCAACTTAATCCTTATTATCACCCTGAAAGGCAGAGGAGGGTGTTATTATCCCAATTTTAGAGTTGAGGAAACTGAGGCAGAAAAAGGTCTTGTCCACAGTCATACAATTAGTGAGTGTCTGGCTAGACCTTCCTCACTACAAACATAGCATTGTATCTACTGCCTTAACAACACAAACACCTTGTCTGACAATGCATAGAAATTTCACATTCGTAGTTTATCAGCCTTCTACTAATCTATTTCTTACTAATAAAAAGGAAATGTGTTTCATCATTTTAGGAATATAAAATATTCAAGTAAATTGCGGGGGGAATGCAGATGGATCACTTTAAGGAAATTTTAGCTCAAAAACAAATATGCAAATAACTGTTTATCAAAATGGGAATCAATTCAATAAGATTAATTATTTGGCAAGAGGAGTTAACTATAAAATATCTAATAGTATGTCATAGACAGGCAAAGAAGATACATGTATGATAAATGGGATAAAACTCATGAAGAATATATATATGTGCATAATTATCAAAGACAAAAGCAAAACTTCTAAGGACAGGTACTTCTAAGAAGTGGGACAGAAGAAAAAAGATACCTTTCCTGAACTCTATTGAACTGTTCTTGCTGAGTACAATATAAATTGACAGTAGAAGTAATCTATAAGAGAGCCTCTGGAGTTTCTACACCTCAGAAAATGTGAGAAGTCCTAAGATAAAAAGACAAAGAAAGTGTAGTAAGAGAGTCCTTCAACATGTAGCATGTTGAGGTCATCATTGTATGACTCAAAGGGAGGCAGAATGAACATCTCTAGCTTCTTTTCTAGATTTTAATTCCTTCCAGGAGATGAAGAAGAAGTTGGGACCAGATGTTTGGCCACTCTGCTTTCCTCAAAGAGGATCAATGTAATATTTTATAAGTAGTTTGTCTATTTAAGTTTGTTGTTGTTTTTAATTATAAAATGGTGAGGTGACTGAGTAATCTAGATAAATTAAGTACAATGTCTGGTACTTAAAAAGCACTTAGTAAGTTACTGCTTGTTGCCTTATTCTTCCTTCATTAAATAAACACACAGCAGGTCCTGCCTTCTCAAAAGTCTCTTTTTTACATTTTAATTGATATATTTGTTTACAACAGCAGATGAAATTCAAAATCATGCCACAATTTTAAATTCCCTTACATAGTTGTTTAAGGAATATGATTTTCACATTCAACTTAAACTTATTGCTGTTCAATAATGAGGGGAGGACCCCAGCTTTGAATATAAATCTAATTCTTGATTCCCTTACTACCAAATAAGGGCTCCACAATAAATATACACAGCAATTTAAAAAAAATCTCATTTGTCCAAGAAATTAGAGAAAATGGACAAAGAATAATATATACCAGATGATACAGAGTGAAGGAGCTCTCTTATTGGGACTGAGATAACTGAGCTCAACCCAGAGAAAGTTTAAGCTATGAATATGAAAAAGTTTGTAGTCCACCAGCACAGCCTTGAGGAGGGACTAGGACCTAACTCTTCAAGAAAATGCCACCACAGACAAGATGCTGAGTCCTAGAGATGGACTCATCCATTATCTAAGCTGTATTCAGAAGTGAACTTGATGAGATAGATGCTTTGAGGTATAAAAATGGTGTAAGGAAGAATGTGCCCTTAGGTAATTAGAAAGAAACATTTGTACTATTGTTCTTGCTATATCTCCTTGGTCAATATACAGATGTATAACTAGAAGATAACTGAGCCTAAATGGCTAAGTAAATTTGAAACATCAATTACTGGCAGTTAACATAAAGGAGAACACACCAAAACAAGGCTCTAGTCAATACCAGAATCACACCAGTTTTTCAGAAGTAATCCTTGAATCCCGAAAGGGGGAATGAAGCTAGCCTTACTCTGGAGAGCCCAATTTCACTAAGAGTGGGAGTTTGGGAAAAGATCCTCAGAGTTTAAAGGTCTTCATTAAGAATCTACAAAAATACAATGACATCTTTAGCAGTTGGAGGAATTACAAAAGATTTAGAATAGAATAGAATCTAATGTTTGACATTAGTCAGGAGGGAAGTAAAGAAGGAATGCATTCTAGGCAAGGGGGACAGTTAGTAACAAGCACAGAAGAGGGGGAGATGTTTAAGGAACAGTATGAATACTTACTTGGCTAAAATATGTATTCTAATAATCCTTTACCCTCTGCTGACCATTAGAGTATTTATAAAGATCAATGTAATATTTTATAAGTAGTTTATATATTTGAGTTTATTGTTTTTTATTATAGAGTGGTGAGATGACTATTTATTGAGTATTCCAGATAAGCTAAGTACAATGCTTGGCACTTAAAAAGTAACTGCTTGTTGTTTTATCCTTATTCCATTAAACAAACAGACACAGAGCAAGTCTATGCCTTCTCAAAAGTCTCTTTTTTACATTTTTAATTGATATAATTTGTTTACTACAGCAGAAAAAAATCAAAATCATGCTAATTATAAATAATGATTTTATTACACCTTTATCATTTATTACAAATAAACCCCTTCTAAACACAAACAAGTACTTTTAAAAATATATATAATGGGGGCAGCTAGTTAGTTTAGTGGATAGAGCACCAGCCCTGAAGTCAGGAGGACCTGAATTCAAATCTGAACTCAGACACAGAACACTTCCTGGCTATGTGATCTTGGGCAAATCACTTAACCCAAATTGCCTCAGCATATACATATACATATACATACATACATATATATGTATATATATATATATGTAATCAAATTTTGTAATTACCCTTTGTTAATAAACAACTAAAATTTTAGCTTTTAACATATTAATGCCAACATTTTCTATTTTATTTAACCTTTGTCTTTTTTCCTTTTAAGATTTTCTTCATTTATTAGGTAGAAATCAGTATGGGTGTATGTTGTACTTTTGGTCCTGTTTTCTTCCCTCTGCATCAGTGCATGTAAGACTTTCTATATTCCTTCTTCAAATCTGTGATTCCTTCTTATGTAAAAAAAATTTTATCACGTTCACACACCACAATTTGTTCAACCATTTCCTAATTGTCATGTATATAGTTTATTTTCTGATTATTTACAAATAATACTGCCATGAGTATTTTCAAATAGCTGTATCTTTTCTTCCTTTCAATTTTTAATAACTGTCTTGGAATAAAAACTGAGTAGTGAGATCATTGGCTCAAAAGGGGTAAAATATTTAGTAACTTTTATAGTATAATTCCAAATCATTTTCCCAAACACTCACATCATTATCACAGCTCTACTAGCAGTAAACGAGCTTGCCTATTTTCCTATAGAATTGCCAACATTGAATTTTTCCATCTTTTAACATATTTTCCAATTCAGTTGGGATAAGGTAATACTTTAGCACTGGGTTAAATTATAATTCTATTATTTGTGATTTTTAAGCCATTTTCAGATGAGTTTTGGTTAGTATTTCTTCTTTTGGAAATTGCTTATGGAACTCACAAACTAAAGTAATTGGCATAACTCAGATACTAACATAATTACTGTTACTAACCTAATTATCTGTTTCTTTTGCCTACCACTACAGCATGTGATAATAAATATCATATTGGATATAATTTCTTTGCCTACGGAGAAAGAGATCATTGCTCCCCAATTTCTTAATTTTCTCTCTACTTATTTTCAACTTCATCATCTTAAATCATTTCTGAGTACATAATATGAAAAGACTTATGTACATTTCAAACATCAAGAATTGATAGGAAGCTTGTGAAATATACAAAAATGTGAAATAAGTTAAAGAAATTTAAATGAGGAAGATCACCACACTAAATCTGACCATTGGTGAAAGAATCACTGGATCATACTAGTGCTCAACTCCTGGATTAAGGTTTCAAGAATTATGTGTAGAATCAACTCATGAATGTACTTAACCCAAGAGTATGCTATTTAAAAGATTGGAATGTGGTTCATGCTTACATCATATTTGTGCATCATGCCCTGCTGTGATCTTATTATAAAGAGAACAAATGAAAAATAAAGCACTCTAAATCAGGCCAGTGAATCGTAAACTGATGAATTGTGCCCTCCATTGGACAAGAGAAATGGAAAGTGTAAATTTTCCCAGGCTTTGCATTTCAGGAAATTTTATGCTCTCTGATATCACTGTGATTAAAAACAACTGTGTCTTGCTTTGCTGATTCAGCATGAATAAACTTAGGTCTGAAAGTGTTTCCTAGGAAGAAACCTCCATTTTTTTCTTCTGCCTGGACACAGGAAATCACCAACTGTGCCCATTGATGTAATCTGTCAGTTTCTCAGCTTCACTTCAATTTAAAGCCAGGAATGAAACCTGAAAGAAATAGAAATTGGTGTGATATACTGCCATCTACTGTGTCTCAGGAGGAACTAAAGCTGAAAAACCCAGAAATGGCATTTGGAATTTGAACTGGATGCTTCCAACATGAAATTGATATAAGACTATGGTTTCCCCTCTCTTTGGAGGAAGTTAAGCACTATTGAAAAATCCAGGCAATGTTATTCCGGGACTTTACTATTCACAATTTCTCTACTGTTCAAAGGTCACTTATTTAATTTCTAAAATTCTTCAAATATTAAAAAGAAACCTCCCCAACTCTCATTCTCCTAGTGTCCATCTTTCAGTAATTTATCTTCTCATCAATAATCTTATGATAGGGCAGGTAGGAGAAATAAGAAAAGAAACTGAAGATCTCAAATGTTATTAGTATACTTTTTGACAGACTTTTTATAGTTGAAAGAAAGAAGTTTTGAAGTTCAAAGAAAATTCAGAAATTATTTTTGGATTTTCTTTAGCCAAACTATCCTATTCTTGATTACTATTGCCAAGTGAACAAAAGGTAAATTTGTTTCAAATTTATGAATAAATGAAAAGATAGTTAATAATAACTGTCATTTAAATATTGTTTCAAGATTTCTAAAGTTGTTTACTTATATTAACTTATTTGAGTCTTAAATAACCTTCTGAGATAAGAACTATAAATTTAATCATTTTGCAGATGAAGAAACTGAGATTATAAAATTAAATGACTACCTCGGGATCACAAGTATTAAGTGTCTGAGAAAGGATTTGAATTTAGTATTTCTGATCTCAAATACAGTGCTCTATTCACTGAATAGATAAGGTGGTACAATTAATAGAGTGCTAGGTCTGGAGTTAGGAAGACCTCAGAAACTTACTAGTTGGGTTACCCAATTTCTGTTTATTTTAACTTCTTCAACCACAAAATGGGAATGAAAATAATACCTACCAACTTGGGTTGGGAGGACCAAATGAAATAATATTTCTAAAATCCTTAGCATTGTGGGGACAAAAATACTTATTCCTTTTGCTGCTTTTCACTGTGCCATATGGTTCTTTTATGCAACTTGAACTATGCTAACTACTGGGAATACAAATATGAAAATGAGAAAATCATGGCTGGCAAAGAACTTACATACTAAGAAGTGGGGGGGGGGGTGCGGGAGGGAAGGGAACAAGTCATATTGAGAAATGTCAGCTGGTGAATAGTTTTGGCCAGTAAAGTCCATGTTGCTTGACATGTCTTGTAGAAGCAATGATTGTTGTGTCCATAACAAGAGGAAGAAAAAAGATAGAAAATATGCTCACAACAACAAAGTCCATGCCAAGAAAACCACAGTGGACAGATGAACAGAATGTGAAACATTGTCAAATCTAGTCTGAGGCAAATTCCATATAATGGGCTAAGCATTTACCCTCTTACCAATCAAGAAAGGGCAAGAGTTTCAAAATTTACTGGATTAACTTTCCCAGAGACAAAGAACATCTTTTAGTGGTATATTATATATCTTTTTGGTGAGTTAATGATCAATAAATAATGAAAATTATAGGTACATTGCTATCATTTACAATATATAAAAATAATTTTTGTTTAACTGTTCCCATGAATTAATGTATTATTTAAAAGAAAACATTTATTCAGGAATTACTATATGCCAGAAACTGTAAAAATGCATAAGAAATAAAAAAACAAAAAATTAAGATAGTCCTTAGCTTCAATCAGCTACTATAATCATTTAGGAAGACAATACATAAAAGGATAGCTCAAGTTGGAAGGAGAGGTGGGTTCATCCAGAGTACCATGGTTTGAAAATGATTAGGAAGGGACTTGGTGGTTCAGGACAAGATAACATATCAAAGTACCAGAATGTGTTTTTGTTCTGGGATTGAAATAAAATAAGGAATATTAACTCCAACTCAGAAGCTACCTAGTGAAATGGAAGCTAATTAAATGGCCTTATTTGAGAGGCAGCAGGAAACTGTGCTTGAAATTCTAATAATTAAAGGCATTTCATTGGGTATCGATGTCTTAATCTTCGAGAGTCTCCTTCTCTTGGAGCAGAAGCATCTTTAATATTTCAGTATTATGATAAGGGGGAACAGAAGAAGCATTTTTAAGTAGTTATTTTATTCCAGGTACTGTCTTAAGTGCTTTAGAAATATTACCTCATACAGAGATGATGATGATAATGATGTTTTCGAACTGGAATAAAACTGGAATAAAATCATGTCAAGTTCAGTTCCTTCATTTTATAGAGAAACTAAGGCCCAAAACACTGAGAGGATTTTTCCATAGGTTGTACAGGAAGTAAGTAATTGAATTGGAATTCCAATCTTCCTCTCTGAATTCCAGATCTATGTTCTGTCCACTAGCCTTTGTTGCTTCAAACACTTTAGGAGAATAGAATATAAACACCTTGAGGGATGTTTTATTTTTGTTTTAGCATCACCAGCACCTAACATTGTGGTTGGCACATAGCAAAAGTCTAATAGATACTTGGGAGTTGAACTATGACAACTAATTGAAAGTGATAAGGAAGAAAATGGAGCATAGTCTAGATGAAGAAGAAAGGAGGTAAAGAAAAAGAAGAGCAGAGAAGTAAAGGACCATTAAAAGAGAAAATGAAGAATCCAAGAACAAATTTTATCAACTTTACAATTTTCATAATCTCATAGCATTTAAAGGTAGAGGGAATGTTTAAGGTCATCAAGTCCAATTTCATTTTACAGGAGAGGAAACTGAGGCCATGAGAAGAGTGACAATTTGTCCAGGCTTACAAAGCTAGAAATATCTGAGGCAACATTCAAACTTAAATCTTTAGCTATCCAAATCCAGTGTTCCATCCATTGATTCCATGGTGCCTCTATTTTATCTTGGACCTGCCTTGAGGAATCCCTCTCCTCAATTCTAGAGACCAGAAAATATATTTTATTTCTTTTTTGTTCTTTTCTGTCTTTTTTTTTAGTATAAATTGAGAAAGTCTCTTTTAAAACATATATGGCTTTTCATTTCTAAATCTTTTAGGAGTCAGGGAAATTTCATTCAGATACTGTTGCTCATAGGCTA
Source organism: Myrmecobius fasciatus (assembly GCA_023553655.1). Classification (NCBI taxonomy): domain Eukaryota; kingdom Metazoa; phylum Chordata; class Mammalia; order Dasyuromorphia; family Myrmecobiidae; genus Myrmecobius; species Myrmecobius fasciatus. Next base: position 104,048 of record JAJPUD010006638.1, on the reverse strand, counting down.
AGGAATGGCCTGAGCTCACTTGCATGAAAACAAATAAGGAAACAAAAAAATGAAGTCCAAATTTCCCTAGGGAGTTCATTAAAAAGATGCTACCTTCACTCTGTTCTTTCTGGCTACTTCTTTTTCCTCAGAACTTGTTTGACAGTTTAGCTAACACACTTGCAGCAATGTCAGACCTTGTTGGAAGCCTGAAACTTCAATTATCTGTTGCTCTTGCCACTCAAAAAGCCTAAATAGAAAAGATTCCTTTTTATGCTACGTGAGATATTATGAAAAAAGTGTTTTTTTTCTGTTCATCTCTACTTCTAATCATAGGCCAGTCCAAACTTTGAAAAGTTTCTGAAAAGGTCTTAGGTTAACCAAGATTACATTTGGCCCATTCAGTGTAAACTAGGCCTTGTTCCCTTCTGAACACATCAAATCATCAGCTCTATCAGAGGCAATTTCTCCTCATGTGTCGCCTTAAGGTACAGATGCTGGAGCTATTTTCATTTTTTAGGAGCCTCTTAAAGATAAATTATCCCCCAAAGAATGATTATACTGTCATCCAATTTTTTTCATAATAAAATGTTGCTGTCTGTGTACAATGTCACAGATGGACCTTTCTTCCTCTTTCTCTGTCTCCATCTGTCTGTCTCTTTCTCTCTATGTCTATCTGTGTGTCTGTCTGTCTTTCTGCCTCTCTATCTCTCTCTCTCTCTCTCTCTCTCTCTCTCTCTCTCTCTCACACACACACACACACACACACACACACACCCCATCACCACCATCACCACTACCACCACCACAGCCACCACCACTATCAATAACAGCACCACAAATACCTCCTCATGTTTACTTGCTCATATAAGAATTTCTTTCAACAAGAAATAAACATTTTTTAAAAATTATTCCACAGTTAGAAGAATGTTGCATGGCACACTGAAATAAATTTAAAGCCAGGCCTAGGTTCAAATATCACCTTTGCTACTCAGTGAGATCAACTTTTGTTAAATGAAAGAAGACTTCTTCAAGACACTATTCTGCATTTGTGAATCAAAAGTGAGTTGAGTAGGGAAGTTAGGTACTTAAAAACAAATACTTTGGCAGTAGTGGGTTGGATAGTCTAAAGTGGTGAGAGACTTGAAGAAGGAAGATCAATTAGCAGGATATGACAATAGCTAAATGAGAGGTAACTAAGGCAGTCACTGAAAAGAGAGAAGTAGTCAAAGGGAATGATATGGCAGAATAAATGGCAGTGTTTGACAAATGATTAGCTATGTGAGAAAAGGGATAAGGAAGAATTGATGCTAATGCCAATATTATGAATCTGGAAGCATAGATGGATAATAGTATCTTTGAGAGAAACAATGGGTCTAAGACATCCAACAGCCTATACCAAGATAAGATAGAAATGGGTTCATAATTTAGACATAAAGAATGATAGTATAAACAAATTAAGAGAACAATGGATAGTCTACCTGGCAGGTGTGTGGAAAAGGGAGGAATTTATGACGAAAGAACTAGATAATATTATGAAATGCAAAATAGATCATTTTGATTACATTAAAACATTTTTGCACAAACAAAATCAGTGCAGCCAAGATTTGAAAGGAAACAGAAATCTGGGAAATAATTTTTACACAGCCATTGTTTCTGATGAAGGCTTCCTTTTTAAAATATATAGAGAACTATTTCAAATTTATAAGAATACTAGTCATTTCCCAATTGATAAATAGTCAAAGAATATGAATAGACAATTTTCAAGTGAAGAAATTAAAGCCATTTTGAGCCATATTTAAAAAAAAAAAAAACCCTCTAAATCTCTATTGATTAGAGAAATGCAAATTAAGACAACGCTAAGGTTCCACTTCACATCTCTCAGATTGGCCAAGATGACAGGAAAAAAATAATGATAAATGTTGGAGGAGATGTGGGAAAACTGGGACACTGATGCATTGTTGATAGTATTGTGAAATTACTCAACCATTTTGGAGAGTAATTTGAAATTATGCCCAAAAAGCTATCAAACTGTGCATACCCTTTGATCCAGCAGTATCACTCATAAAAGAGAGAAAAGGATTCATATGTGCAAAAATGTTGGTTACAACTCTTTTTGTAGTAGCAAGAAATTGGAAATTGATGGGAAGCTCAACAACTGTGGAATGGATGAGTAAGTTATGATATATGAATATAATGGAATATTATTATTCTCTAAGAAATGATGAGCAGACTGATTCAGAAAAGCCTAAAAAGATTTATGTAAACTGATGCTGAATAAAGTGAGTAGAAACAGAAGAATATTGTATACAGTATCAGCAACAGTATGTGATGATCAACTATGACACACTTAGCTCTTCTCGCCATACTGTAATCTAAGACAATTCTAATAAATGAGATAGAAAATGCCATCTGCAACCAGAATGAGAACTGAGACTGAATGTGGATTGAAGCATGTTTTCACCTTTTTGTTTGTTTACTTTTTCTTTCTCATGTTTTTTCCTTTTTGTTCTGATTTTTCTTTCACAACATGACTAATATGAAAATATGTTTTAAAGAAGGAAAAAAGGAAGAAAGAAAATAAAGGAAAGAAAAAGAAAGCAAGAAAGGGAGAGAGAGAGAAAGAAAAAGAGAGAAAGAGAAAGAAAGAAAGAAAGAAAGAAAGAAAGGAAGGAAGGAAGGAAGGAAGGAAGGAAGGAAGGAAGGAAGGAAGGAAGGAAGGAAGGAAGGAAGAAAAAGAAGTAATGAGGTTTAACTTCATTGTCAAGTTCTTCAAATGATAAAGTTGGGGGGGGGAGGCAGAAGGGATCTTGAAGTACATGGTGCACAAAAAATCACAGGCTTTTGAAAAGCTATTCCATATAAAGTAGATAAAAGATTAGAGAATTTACTTGTCTCCAAAATAGCATGAGGAAAAGTGTGAGGACTCCACAAAGACATTGCATTAAAACTATTGCCATTTGGGAGGTTGCTACCATTCCTTGTGAGCCGGAAGAAAGATAAGATAAGTAGTCAGTAGGGTGGGGCATGAGAGGAGGGAATGAGGGAGAGCCTATGCAAAAGACTGAATGGGGAGATAAAGTTCCTTATACTGAGTCTCTGGGATGAGGAAGAGAAAGGTATAAGAAAGCAAGACTGATAAGAAGGCAGTCAGATAATAAAGGGTTTTGGATGCCAAACAGACATTATATTTAATCCCAGAAATGACAGAGAGCCTATGGCATTTATTAAATGGGGTTTGGTGGTATTGCATGATTAGATTTGGGCTTTAAGATCTATTTGATAGTTAAATGGAGGATGGATTGGAGTAGGGAGAAACTTTTTGTTTTAATTTTCAGTTTCAAACTCCCTCTCTCTATTCCTTCCCCTACCCCAAAGACAATAAATATATAGCTATCATACATATGAAGTTAGGTAAAACATTTCCACATTTGCCATGTTCTAAAAAAGAAAGCAAGAAAAATAAAGGGGGAAAAATATGTTTCATTCTGCTCTTTGAGTTCATAGGAGAAACTCGAGTCAGGGAAACCATCTAGCAGGCTATTGCAATTATACAGGAGTAAGGTATTGAGGGCCTCCACCATGGTGGTGACTGTCAGAGGAAAGAAGAGGCCATGTATTTCTCAGTTAGATAAAGAAAGCCATGTTGGAAACCTCAAAGAAGACAGCCTAATCCATCCCCATAACTGAGTGACTTCTATTGAAATAGGCAAGTACTCAAATGAGAGACAGTCCCTTTTCAACTAAATATTCTTCCTATGAAGTCATAAAAAGAACAAAGGTCATCTACACCCCATATTCTTGTGATTCATGATTCCACATGGGATTTTGTAACTGAATGTGGGGGTCACAAAATTATGATTTGTTATCAGTAAATGTTTTTGTATACCCATTTCAAATACCTAGATATCTGAGGTCATTAAAAAAAAGTTCTGGGGGCAAAAAATGGGTTGCAAATGGAAAAAGTTCAGGAAGCCCTAATCTTATAGAGTCCAGATATTCCTACAAACAGGCTTGGAGTCATAATCTGAAATATTAATCTTCTATCTTTAAATCTATGATTATAAGATCTTAGTAACTGCAAAAGATATAGAGCATCATCTGATTGGGAATGTTCACATACTGGAGACTGTTTATGGTTTCCAGAGACAAAAAGTTATCAAAGTCTATACATAATCAATCAATAAAGACACATTGTGAAGGAAATATAGTTCACATATGATGCATCTTGGTATATTTTAAAGTTAAATACAAAATACATATTATATGTACTTCTACAATGGGGTTTGCATGGTTTCATTTCATGACTTGTTTTTTCCCCAAAGTATTGTAAGTAGATACACAAAGCACTTTAAATCATTCACCATTTGCCAAACACCCTATTCTAAGTATCTAGGGATTCAAATATACGTTAATACTTTTAAAACAACCACCTGAATTTATGGTTGATACAACCTGATTATTAATGGATATACTGACCAATGACTCAGGAAGAGAAAGTGGGGCTGGTGACTTTGTGCAACTCTGTTTCACTTCAATCCAATTCACAAGCAAGTCAAGATGTCACCTAAGATATCACTGGTCCTCTTAAAAAAAAAAAAAAAAAAGAAGAATGAACAACAATATTTATTTGCTATTTATGGCAGTATGTCATGTTCTGTAGATATTATTGTTATATATACATATGTGTGTGTATGTTTCTGCATGTGATCTATGTATTTGGCATTATGGATACTTTGTACCATATTGATTGAATGCACTAAGATTAGCTGCTTATAATCATAGCATGAATACCATGTATCAGGTAATTATATTGTGGTTTGTAAAAGTAACTATATTATATGACAAATAATAATGCCTGGGATTTATGTTCATATATGCTTACATAAAACTCACATATTTGCAGAAGTCAGTCACTGCAGAGATTGGGGTATGGGGAGGGGCAGATAAAACAAATTCCAGCTGTCTCTCTGTTCTGTTTCTGACTCTGTCTCTGTCTTTACCTCTGTCTCCCTGGCTCTAAGAGAGAGACAGATTCAGAGACAAACAAGTAGATAGATAGATAGATAGATAGATAGATAGATAGATAGATAGATAGACAGACAGACAGAGTGAAAGACAGAGACAGAGACAGAGAGAGAAAGAATGAGAATGAGATACAGAAATGAGAAAGACATACTCCAGAGCAAAAAAAGAGACAGAAGTTCCAGTTGTCAGACTTCTTATCAGGAATGGTTGGTGGGTCCTTATTTCACAAGCAATGAGCTAAGACGAGAAGAGCTTGATACTTGTTAGAAGCAAAATATCTGAGACTAAGAACAGCCCCAGTCTTTGGGAGCTTCTGTCTTTTCCCAAGTCTGCCTGGAACCTAAATCTATTCTCCTGAGTCCCTGCCAGCCATCATCTTGGGAACCTCTCCAGTGCTGAAAGTCAATCAGAAACAGTCTGTTCAATCCTTACAAGATCTTATGGACATGTCCATGCTCTTCAAGGTGAGGTGTTTCCAATCCCCAGAGAAAAATTCATGCACTATAAACTCCTCAAAATTGATTAGAGAAACCATAAAATTAGTCAATTAATTCCTTTTACAAAGAAAAGTTGGTTATGGTCAAAATATCAAAAATTTTGACAATGCCCTATTTTTTCCTAATTAGCATTGCAATTTGGTCTCAATATATAAATTATAACAACACATTTCCCTTTATTTTTGGCCTTCTTGAGTTACGGTGGTTAGCACAGTGCAGGGCACACAACAGGTGCTTAACAATAAATGTTTGTTGACTTAACTTAAAAGTAGAGTTATGGCAACAAAGCAGATGGAAAAAAAAAAAGGAATTCATAAATCAAGTATCTAGCCAGGTACCGAAGTGGTGGGAGTACTAGGACTGATGGAAGTAGGAGGCTCGTGCAGGCCATGGTAACCAAGGGTGTTTACTGCCTGGAGTGCATATCCTTTGCCTAAGAGCATTTAGGTATCAGAAGCCCTCATCCTCTACATTGCTTTGAGTGGTGCAATGGAAAGAACAGTATTTTGCTTGGAGTCACTGAATCTCTGCTTTGATAACAGTCTTGAAATGTGCCAAAAGTCACTTAACATTTTTATGTCACAGAACATTTACCTGTGAAATAAGATGGATTTTCTCAGCTTCAATATCCCCCAAATAGTCAGACATCAATGTAATTTCTTAAGGGAGGAGGAGATACATCCAAGATATATAACAGAGGATCCAACATGAAACAACAAAAAACATCCAAGAAGGGCAGCTAGATGGTGCAATGAATAGAGTGCAGGCCCTAAAGTCAGGAGGACCTGAGTTCAAATCTGGCCTAAGGCATGTAATACTTCCTAGCTATGTGACCCTGCGCAAGTCATTTAACCCCAATTGCCTCAGCAAAAAAAAAAAAAAAACAAAAACAAAAACAAAAACACAAAAAACATCCAAGAATGAATGAGACAGTATCAGGATCCAAATACAAACTAACCTCAATAGAATAGGAGCTTGTTTGGCAGATTTGGGCAAGGAAGTAACACTATGAATAGACTCAGACCTGGAAATAGGAAGATCTGAATTCAAATGCTCCTTCAGACACCTCTGGGCAAGTCATTTAATCTCTGCCTCAGTTTCCTCATCTCTAAAATGAGCTGGAGAAAAAAATGGCAAACCACTTCAATACTGTTGCCAAGAAAACCCTAACTGGGTCATTAAGAGTCAAACACAATTATAAAACAACTAAATAAAACGAATCATAAATTGGCAACCTTGAGCAGGTTTCATTCAATTACCTTCATGAACCAGAATTCTTTTGTCCTGGTGGACATAGAGCAGCTATGTCTCTCAGTTAAGCTCCAGCTGCTATTGCTGATTGTGGTGGCCAAAGATTGAGGACCAAGGATCCAAAGCTATAGCAGAAGAGTGCTAAGTAGGGAAAGCAAGCCTATGGTTAATTTAGAAATTAATGTATAGAAAGTCGTACATGCTGCAACAGTTTCCAAGAAAAAGAAGCCAATTTGATTCCCATTTTTTCACCTTTTCATGAGTTAAAACTGAGGATTCTTATGACACAGGTAGAAGATTCTAGTACAGGAGATTATGTACCATGAGCTAGGAAGGCACTCAGAGATTTGCAACAAATAGTTGTTTCTCAGAACAATTTAAAAGTGTCATGGAAAAAGAATATCAAGACTGATAACGGTTGTCTTAAAGATAGGCTAAGATAGCTAGGATTAAATAGCTAGGATTTGTATAGTACATTCATGTTTTACAAGGGAGTTAAGTGGCACATGATAGAGCAATGACCTTGGAGTCAGGAAAATCTGAGTGCAAATCCAGCCTGAGACACTAATTAGCTATATGAGCCTAGGCAAATAAATCACAACCTCTGCCTTTCTCAGTTTTCTCATCTGTAAAGTAGAGATAATAATGATGCATTATTATTGTTGTTATGAGGGGAAAGTGAAATAATATTAGTAAAGAATTTGTTAAATCCCAAAGCACTACATAAATGTTAATTATAATTATCATAGGATATTATTACACACACACATTCATATGCATATATATGTATATATATATATATATATATATATATGTAGGTACTATCATTATCCCCATTGTACATGTGAGAAAACTGAGACTGGAGGATGTAAAGGGACTTGTGCTGGGCCCCAGCTTAGCATTAGCACATTATGCACTAAATCAAATAGTTACTTGAATGGGAAGGAAAGAATGTAGTTGGAGAGTTAATGCAATGAAGTAAGCTTAAAAAGTAATAATATTGGAATGGCTTGGGACAAATGAATTAGTGTGGATTTTAAGAAAAAGTGGGGGTTAGAGAACAAGAAGGGAAGAGGCAAGTAGACAAATGATACCATGAATTGAGCACTGGCCCTGGAGTCTGGAGAACCTCAATTCAAATCTTAACTTCAGCCACTTACTGGCTATGTGACCCTGGATATGTCATTTCATCCCAATTGCCTCTAAAGAAAGAATAGAGAGGAGCTGACAATGATCCCTTAATATTCCAGAAAGACATTCCATCTCCCAATTCAGAGCACTTTTCCTGGCTATCCTCCATTCCTGGAATGTTCTCTTTCCTCATCTTCCTTCTCAAGCTGGTTCTCCTAGCTTTCTTCCAATCCAGCTAAAACTTTGCCTCCTATATAATTCCCTTATACTTTCCCAATCAATTCCCCTTAATACTAGTGCCTTGCCTCTGCAGCTTAGCACAAATTCATTCACACAAAAAATTCACATTTTTTGTACATAACAGTTTACATGTTGGCTCCCCATTAGAATGGGAGCTACTTGAGAGCAAGAACTGTCTCTTGCCTTTCCTTATTTCACCAGAGCTTAGCACAATGTTTGGCAGGATAAGCATTTAATAATAATTTATTGACACCATGGAAAAAAAGGATTTAGTACCTAATGCTAGTGAAGAAAGTGAGAGCTAAGACAAGCATAGAACTGCCAAAGTCATAGCCCAAGACAAGTATTAAAACCTGATCCAAAGAGGAATTGTCTATGGGAATCTTTATCTCATTTTCTTTCCTATACCAAGGAATGATATACAAGTAAGAGCACTGATAAGAGCAGTTGGTTGTATTTGGTCTCTTACTAGTTATCTGAATAGAATATTTCTGAGTTCTCCTTAAATTATTTTAAAGAAAAGAATGCCTGGGTAGCAAAAAATACTCAAGAACTTAGACTGTAAGACATGCTTCATAAGAGCATGTGATGCTCTTATGTTCTGGTATGTCCCTTTGCACCATCAAGCTGACTTTTGAGAATTGTTTCACAAAGAATCTATGGCAAGTCAAAATAAAGCATGATTGCTGCTAGACATTCTTTAATGTCTAGCTTGTGGCTGCTATATTCTTTACTATCATTTATATATGTGTATTTTAGTTACTTGAGAATGTATATGTGTGTGTGTGAGAGTGAAATACAGTGCTATCTATCCATTGTGAATGTAAATGAATTGATTTTTTTTTTTTTTTTGCTGGAAATCCACATTTGAACTTGGTTGTATTGATCATTGAGATCCTCCTTCCATATGAGGATCTTTGGGTATTAGCTATTTTTCTTAGACTATCACTCCACACTTTTTCTTCAGTATCTAGGCTAACATTCCCATGTAGAATCCCAAGGGAAAGCTCTGAAACACACAACCAAAAGACCTTTCTATTCAAAATTGAGAAGGTAACTTGAAGTCATTCTCCAGGCAACGGCAGAGCAAAAATAAAGAAAACTCCCTAGGGACACTTCCACACATACCAGCTGTTGTTGTTCTCAGTACCTGAGTAGTGCTCTTACTTCTCACCATATATTAAGCCACTTTACCAAGTGAAGTTTCCATCTGTCTCTCAAAGTTATGACTTCATAGATAATTATCCATATGGGCCCAAATAAGTTCATTTTGGCACCATGGCACCAAAAGAAATCATAGACAGCAGAATTTTGCATCCCCTTGATAAAGAGTTTTGGAAAGTAAGAGCTAAAATAAGTATTCTAATCTTAGATTCCCTTACTTCCCATTTAACCAATTACAACACTAAAGGATCCCCAAAACAAGATCAAGGAGTAGAGATAACAGGCAGCAGACTGCTTCTCAGCCAATCACCACCCTAAATCCCCAAGAGTTTTTCTTCATTTCTTTCACTAATGTCCAATTCTTCTTGACCTCACTTGGGGTTTTCTTGGCAGAGATAAAGAAGTGGTTTGCCATTTCCTTTTCAAGCTCATTTTGTAGATGGGAAAACTGAAGCAAATAGGGTTAAGTGGCTTGCCCAGGATTACACAGCTAGTGGGAAGTCTTCCTGACTCCAGGTCTGGCACTTTATCCACTGCACCACCTAGCTGCCCACAAAAGCCCAGGGAACAGAACAGATTGAGATTATTTGTTCACTTGTTTTTAAAAGTCATTTTGTACAGAGACGAAGGCCTCAAGAGGATTGGAGGATTATTTCAGTAATTCAAATCTGTATCTTGAGGTGATCTCTACTCCAGCAGCTATTTTGAGAGACAGCTTGTCCTATCAGAGCAGCTAACATAGAGGCAGCATCAAAATGGCTCCCTAATTTTCCACAGGACTGTGAAGTGGCAAAGTAAATAAAGTTCCAAGCCAAGAGTAGACTCATCTTCCTAAGTTCAAATCAGGCCTAGGCCACTTAGTAGGTGTGACCCTGGGCAAGTCATTTAAACTCTGCCTCAGTTTCCTCATCTGTAGAATGAGCATAATTATAGTACCATCTTGGAGGGTTGTTGTGAGGATCAAATGAGATAATATTTGTAAAGTGTTCAGCATACTACTTGACCCATAGTAGAAGTTTAATATCTTATTTCTTATGTATCAAGTATTTTGCCAGGAACTGGAACCAAAGACCAAAGACCAAAGCAAGATAGGTCCTTGCCCCCAGAAAGATTATATTCTATAGAATTATAAGACACACACACACAAGAAAGTAAAAACAAAAGTCTTCAAAGAAATGAAAAGGAATTTCAAAAAAGAAAGTGTTAATGAAGAGTTAGAGACAAATAGGAAAAACATTCTGGGGAAATAGAACTCAGCTGTATTTGAAGTTAAGGTGAAAAGAGGCTACATTCTAAACAGAGGGAAAACTATGCAAAGTCACAGAGGTGTAGGTATGGATTATTATGAGAGGGAAATAATTACTGACAAGTGTACTAGATTGGAGAATATATGAATAACACATAAGATGACTTCTCTTCTCTCCCATTTTCTAGTCTTTTAATACTGTTACTAAAATTCACTATTATATTCACTGAGGATTCCCTGTATAAAGAGCACAGGATAGAGAGTTTTCTAACTTTGAAGACAGATCTTGTCCCCTTTTAATTAATTTTGCAATGTTTAGTTGCAAATTGTCATTTAATGAGTGATTCTGTTGCAAAACAGTATCCATGCAAAAAGAATAAAAATAGACACACAATACATCTCCCCATCCAAATAAAATTTTGCTGAAAATCTTCAGGTGATTGTGATGGGTCTCTACTAGTTGTTAGAGATATTGTTTTTGGCATCATACTTGCTTTCATGGGGACAACATCAAAAGTGATTCCTTAACACATGATAAATGGGGACCCTTTTGTATAAAACGAAAAGTTGTTATATACTTGTTCAGTCCTGTCCATGTCTTTGTAACCCAATTTTGGGATTTGTTGGCAAAAATACTAGAGTGGTTTGCCACTTATTTATCCAGCTAATTTTATAGATAAGGCAACTGAGGCAAACAAAAAAGTGACTTTCGAGAATAATATAGCTAATAAGGGTCTGAGGCCAGATTTGAATTTGGGAAGATAGGTCTTCCAGAATCCAACTCTATCCCCTTACCAACTAGCTACCTTATGGAAAGTTAGGAAGCCAGTTTTTAAACTACCTTCACATTAGCTAATCTGACAGCACAGGCTACCCCCAAAACAAATAGCTAATAAGTATCTGAGGCAAAATTTGAACTAAGGTCTTCTTGACTCCAGGTCTGGCACTCTATCTGCTATATTTATCTAGCTGCCTCAATAAATGCTTGTTTAATGGAGAGCTGTGGTGAAAGGTAGAAGGAGGTTGGAATCTCCAAGGACATGAAGGATTTAAGATCATACTTGGAAAGCTAATCACCTTCCAATAAGCATCTAGAAATCAATCTCAAGAGGCCTTGTCAGCTAATTGCCAAGGACTCAGGAATCATAACCCATCCATTAATAGCCAAATTTATCATTCAGGATCCTGAAAGAAATGTAAGAATTGACTTAAAACTATTTCTGACATTTTCTAAAGGCAAGATCTCATGAAGTTGCTTAAGTATCATGTTCAGAATATTGCCTACATGAATGCAACCAGCACCCCAGGCTACTTGGCCTACTTAAAATCACAGATTCACTCATTGCCAGCTCACATAATTGTGGAATTCAATCCCCAACCCCAACCCTTCCCCCCCAAAAAAACCCCTTATGAATCAAGCCTTTAGTGTGAATAGACAGTGAATTTCTCATGAATAGCCTCCCTCTTCACATGGTTCATGACATTTTACAATGCAATTATTGTGGTGCCTATTGTAGCATAATTGAAATTCTAGAGATGGGGTGGGGAGGCAGTGGGAGGGTCGATGCTGCTCAAGAAAATGCAAATGCAATTTTATTTGCAAATTGAATTAAAAATATAATGAAGTGGGTGTAGAAAATAATTGAAGAATTAATTGAGAGAAACAAATTTGAAATATTTTCATATTGAAGGAGAGATGCTTCTGAACTGATATAGCTTTTCAGAAAGCAAATTCTTTTAGCTTAGACCTAAATGGAAATCAGGGTGGACATCCTTGGACATATGCAGCAAGCAGAGCCAAATCTACCCAAGGAGGCCACAAGATAAACTCATGAACCTCCCTGAATTTGGGAACAACAGACATGGAATTTTTTCCACTGCTTATTCTATACTAATATTTGTTCCAGAGCTAGAAAGCATGGAATTACATTTCTTATTTGTCATTTACTTTGTGTGGTTAGGCAATTCTGCAAGGAAACAGCAGAAAACAGCAATTGGCCTTTATAAGTGTTCTAATACAGTTAATAATTTTAAAAGGTATGCACCAAAGACTCTTAGAGATTTTATTTCATTTTTATCTATTTTTTCCCTCCACATGTGTTAGACTTGATTTATAATGTATAGTCATTACATTAGGCAAAAATGAGTGTACCTTTACAAGAAGATCTGCTTAAAAAAAAAAAAAAATCCTTTCTCCACTCAGAGATTTGTGCTTTGTGTAATGGTTTTAAAAGTGACTATTAATTATCCAAAATCCTTTTTAAAGAGAGAGGGGAAAGGAGTGGGCAGGGCTGTAAGGGAGGAATCTTAGCTGCTAGGATGAGAGACCCAATTTATTACTTTCCCAGCAACTCTTTGGCCAATTTTGCCCCTCCTCACTACCCACCTCCCTAGAGATTAAAAAAAAAAAATACTTGAATTGAACTAGTCATTTCCTCTCTTCTGTTTAGCGCCAGTTCTCAGAGGAAAACATCATTTTGTTCTTTGTTCAGTATAGTCTAGAGACAACAGTGAAAGGATCTGCTGCTTCCTAGAATATAAAGATTTCAATTTGAAATGTTGTGGGAACATAAAACAGAGAGGTACGAGACAGAGAGAGGCAGAGACACAAAGACAGGAAGAGACAGAGAAACAGACAGAAACAGAGAGAGAGAGAGAGAGGAGAGAGGAGAGAAGAGAGGAGGGGGTGGAAAGGAAGAGACAGAGAGATCCATAAAGTTTGAATGTGAGAATGATTTTGTCCAGAACCAGTAAGCTGGCCTTGGGCCCAGAAAAGTATTATTCATCTGCCTTGATCATCCTGAAGAAGTGATAACTAGGGTCAAAGTTACAAAGTGGTCTCAACTACTCTGCCAGCCTTTAATGTATCTCAGCTCTGCAGAATTTCACAGGATTCATGCAGTTTTCTCCCTCAGGGAGATAAAGTTCTGGTTCTGAGCTGGATACTAACATTAACTTTCTGCTGCTTGTAATATGTAGGAGTGATATTGGTCTCTTACTGATTTTTTAGAGACATGTAAAGTTCCAATCCCATTACCACAGGCACATTTCTAGCATGGCAACAGAGGGGTTCCAGATGAGAGAGAATTTAGGGTTTAGCAGCATTGAGCCCATTGCTAGTGATCTCCCAGCCTACTTTTAATTATAGTTGTAATAGGTGAAAATTTTCATTATCTAGAAATGTTTCTTGATATCAAGACCAAACAGTATTTTCTCTGAACAGCTGTTTCAGTTTATGCAATCATCTTTTCCCCTTGGTGATTTTCAAATCATTTATCCATGTTTTTCTATCAAATGTTAATACTTTCTTAGCCATCAGAATCAGAACATCCTGGATTCAAGTCCCAACTCTGATAAACTGGCTCTGTGATACTGGAAAGTCAATTACCATTCAGTGCTCTTAGACACTCTCTAAGGCTATCAATTGCAGAAAAGGAACCAACTTACTTTGGTCAAAGGAGTTTCCTCACTGAGTTTTTTGTGAAAAATGAAATCACAATTGTAGTCCCTATCTCTATCCTGTCCTTGTCTAAGCCTGCTAATGCCATTTAATTTCTTGGACCTCCAGTTTCTTCAATTGTGCAAATATCAAAATATTACAGCTAGATGTAGTTAGGAAGTCTCATCTTCCTGAGTTCAAATTTGACCTCAGAACTTAGTAGCTAGGTGACCTAAGCAAATTACTTGACCCTGTTTGCCTTAGTTTTCTCATCTGTAAAGTGAGCAGGAGAAGAAAATGGCAAACCACACCAATATCTCTGCCACAAAACAAACAAACAAACAAAACCCAAATGGGATCATGATAAATTCACATCCTTAACAAATTGGAATACAGTTTAGCCAATTGCTTTAGAAAAAAAAATATTACAATAAGTCTCCTTCTCTCCTTAATTATCTGGGCTCACAATCTAGGTGTCATCCTCAACTCCTCACTCCCCTATTCAATTATTATGAAAGTTCTGTTATTTATACATCATAACATTTCTCCTATGTTCCCTATTCTAACTGACACTGCCAACGTCATGAAGCAGACCCTTATCACTCCATTCCTGGACTATTGCAATACCCTTCTGTTCCAATCTATTCTCCATTCAGACAACAAAATTATCTTCCTAAATCACAGGTCTAACCATATCATAAACTATTCCATGAACTCCAAGAGTTCCCTAATCGACTCCAGAATAAAATATAAAATCTTCTGTTTGTCTTTCAGTCTTTCATAACTTGATCCCTTTCTATTTTTCCAGTCTTCTTATACCTTATGCTTTGCAATCCAATGACATTGGTTTCCTTGCCATTCTCCCACCATGATATTCTATCTCCTGACCTTAGGCATGGTCACTGGCTATATCTTACACTTGGAATGCTCTTTCTCCTCATTTCTGCCTCCTAGGTTTCCCTGACTTCTTTCAAATCTCAGCTAATGTCCCACCTTCTGCAAGGAGCCTTTCCCAATACTTCTTTCTTTAAAAAATAAAAATTATTTATTAAATTTAAATACAAAATAGGAGAAGAAAAAAATTGCCATATACCAATAAGCAGAATATGAGAAGATTCAAAAATACAAAAAAATAAATTTAAATTTCAAAAAAGTCTATACAATAAATTTGCTTCCTTGTAGGTTTTCTTTTGTTCTCTGATGTCTACTTTTTACTTTATTCTTTTCCCCCTACTTCCCCCCTCCAAGAAGGTTACAATTAAGCACAGATATATTTATATAGAGATATAAATATACTTACATACACACATATAGACAAATGTATAGACAAACATTTATATATACATAAATAAATACATGCATACAAATTATAAATAATTATATGTATATACATATATATGCACATTTATATCCACATGTACATATGGATATCCTATCCTATGTAAATAGGATATGTATATAGATACATATCCTATGTAAAACCATACTATGCTTTTTTGTTCTTTCTCTGAAGGTAGATTACACCTTCCTTCGTAAGTCCAAAACCTTTTTATATTTTTCTAATTCCACCAACTCATCATTTCCTACACCACAGCAATACTCCAACCTTTTACTGTCTAGTTATTTTAAATACAATTTAAAAAACAATATCAACATGGCTTACATCTAGTATAATTTCCCTATTTCTGTGTCTTGATTAAATTTACTTTAGCTTTAATTTTGTCTATTATGATTACTATCCCTGCATTTGTTTTATCTAATAAATTCTACTCCTAATTTTTATTTTACGTTAGTGTATACCTCATTTCCTATCCCTTCTGATGCTTCTGCTTTATTTGTTTCTACTACCATGCCTTGCTATTAGTTTACCCACCTCTACTCCCACCCAAGGATCCTTTCCTTATTCTCTCACCCAGTCCTTTCCTCTTGTCCTCTTGTTTCTATCTGAATTTAGAAGATTTTTCTAGCCTTACAATTATATATGTTGTTCCTTCTATCCCTCTCCCCCATTTAATTCCTCTGTGTCAGTTCTTCTGCTTGCACCTCATTTGTATAAGACAGCTCCTTTTTTTTTTTCCTTTTCCTACACTGTTCCGCTTTTTAAGAATCACATTCCACTCAGTTCTACTCCAATCTTTCTTTTAAACTACCCAATTACTAATGACAATCTTAAGACATATGGTATACATTTCCACATATAAAAAATAAACACTATCTTTATTGAATCTCTTGTAATTAATCTTTGATGTTTATCTTATATTTCTCTTACATCTTCTATGACAAATTTTCTATTAAGTTCTTTTCACAGCATAATCCTGAAAATCTGGCAGTTCAATGAATATCCATTTTTTTTCATTTGGGATTATGCTTAATTTTGCTTAATATGATCTTTTTGGTCACAACCCCAGTTCATTTGCTCTGCAATACATAATGTTCCAAGACTTGTCATATTTTAGTGTAGCTGCTGCTAGATCTTGCATAGTTCTAATAGTAGATAAACTGTGAATTTTTTTTTCCTTGTTGCTCATAATATTTTTCTCCATGAGTTGTAGATTTCAGAATTTGGTTGGAATATTTCTTTTTCTTTCAGATAGTGATAGTTTTATATATATTTTGCCCTCTTGTAACACTTCAAGTCAATTTTCTTTCATTATTTCTTGTATTATTGTATCAAGATCCATTTTTTTTAATTATTGTAGTTTTCAGGTAGGCCAATTATTCTTGTTTTTTCACTTCTGTGCTCCAGATCAGTTGTTATGTTTTTTTAAGAGATGTTTTTCACCTTCTTTTCTATTTTTTCCTTCTTTGTTTTATTATTTATTGATTTCATAACTTCACTGGCTTTTTCACTCAATTCTAATTTTCAAGGAGTCATTTTCTTCCTTAAAATTCTAGATATCCTTTTCCATTTGGTTGATTTTGTTTTCATAGCCTTGTTTTTCCTGGATCATTCTGTTTTTCTTTTTTTCCTCAAACTCTCTCATTTGAATTTTAAAGGTTTTGTTTTGTTTTGTTTTGTTTTTGTTTTTAAGTTCAATGAATTCTTTTTGGGCAGATGACCATTTCACATTATTCTTTGGAGTAAGAAAGGCCTATTTTTTTTTTTTGCTTCAGTATCCTCTGAAGATGAATCCCAGTCTTCTCTATTTCCATAGTAACTCTCTATGGCTGGGTCCTTTCTTCTTGCCTTTTTTTCCCCCATAGCTGGCTGTTACTACAATCTTACCTCTAGTTCTAGGGTATAAGGGATAGTGCCTCTGGCCTCAGGTACTCCTTCAGTTCTCCTCTCTATCCTGAAACAGAAACCCAGAACTTCATCCTCCTGTAAATGCCCATAGCAGGAAGTGTCCCTATCCTACTGCTTCTCCACTCACCAGGCCAAGTGTTGGTTCCTTCTCACCCAGGACTGTGCCTTAGCAGCACAACTGGGTCAAGAGACCCTTATCAACAGAGGTTCCCTCAATCTTTTCCCCCTCCAATGCATAACTATCCACACTGTTCTGGAGGTGAAAATCCCTGCATCTGAAGTTGAGACTACCTCCCAACCCAGCTAGTCCTAAAGTTTACTGCTTGCTATTCAAGTGGAACTAGCCTGGAAATGTTTACACATCACAGCCAAATATCCAGCCTGGTATCTTTCATTGGATTTTCTCTAGCTGTCCCAGTCGGACCACTGTTCTACCCCAAATCGTGTTTATTTTTACCACTCTACATTTATCTTGAGGCAATATTTTGTAATTTGTAGGGAAAATCTGGAGAGTTTGGAATTTTCTGGCCTATTCTGCCATCTTCCCAGAATCCTCTCCCTCATCCTTTTTAATCTTAATGCCTTCCTTTGTTCCACATTGTTCTTGTTTGCACATAGTTTTTTGCATGCTGTCTCCCCCATTATACTGTGAGCTCCTTGAAAGCATGCATTGATTTTTTTCCCTTGCTTTTCTTTGTATCTCCAATATATTCCACGATGCATTGCACATAATAGGCATTCAATTTATCTTACTTGATAGAATTGACTGATACTTAACAGAGGGATGATGGTAGAGAGGTGCAAGATGAGATATACATGCTTAAACATGTCCAAAGTATGAATTTATTTTACTTGACTATGATAGCTTGTTATAAGAGGGAAGTCTTTTTTTGAGGGGGAGAAAACTGTGGATGAGAGGTCACCTGGTGATAACAATGCCAAAATAAGAAAAAAATTAATATCAATAAAGCATTTTTAAAGATGCACCAAAGGGATTAAAATGAGGCTCAGTAAATAACACAGTTATACAGCTTTAGAACTAATGTCCTAAAATGAGAATATATCTTTTTAAAAGCAAGCTATATGTAATGAGGTTCATAATTTCATACACATTTTCCCTTTCTATTCTTCGTATATGGAAGTGATCATATTTGTTGGTACTTGTCAAGTTCAGAACAACAAAAAATATATATTTTATTAGTAAAGAAAAATCTGTGTTCTTGTTATAAGAATCATCACTAGATGTTTTAAGAGCTCCCTGAATTAAATGTAAGGTTCATTTATTAAGCATATATTCTCTACAGAACTACAGAAAAAAGCTAGACAACATATCTTCTAAATGCTGAAAAATTTTTGGTTGCTTTATGATTAGAAACTAGACCCATAACATTAAGGAATAATGGTAGCACTGGCTGTGTGATTCAGTACTTAAAGTGTACTTGGATTTTTTTAACCTTATTTTTAGATTATACAGAACATATATATATATATATATGTGTGTGTGTGTATGTGTGTGTGTATGTGTGTGTGTGTATATATATATATAAAATATGCCCTCTCTGATTCTCATCAAACATTGGGTAACCATTTTTTGTCCATGAATAATGAAAGGCTTGGTAAAGTATTATGACAAAAAAATCTTCTAATTGTTTATAGGGTCAGAAAAATAGATGATTCAGTAGGTATGCAACCAGAACTGAATCCACATTCAGAAAAGATGCCAGCAATCTCTTAGTCTCTTTTTCTTCCTGAAAACAAGGGAGGCAGAACTACTGTGAACTGCTGGGTAGGGGGAAGGGCACTTGTTGACCAGCCACCATGTCCATGGTCACATGACACTTCTTTTTATTTATTCTTTCCTAATCATAGGTCAACAAGTACCCTGAGAAGGATTGTTCAGCTAGAGACTTTGTGAGTTTTGGAGATACTAAAATTCCATAAAAGCTATATCAGAAATCCCACAGGAGACTAAAGATAGTAGCAGAGTCAACTGGGATGGTAATGGTCAATAACAGAGGAAGTGCCTGCAAATGCAAAAAGATAGTTGTTCAGAGAAAATCAATGGCTTTAGGGATTGCCACCTCTTGAGATAGAAAGAAGTTCTATTAAAGGACTCTACAAGGGCACCAATCCTTTGAACCCATCAAATAACAACACCTAAGGGGAATTTAAAGATGATTCCATAAATGAGGGAAAAGACTTTCAGGACCAGGCACTGGGAGGTTCCTTTTGCCATATGTGCTATCCATTTGTGTCTCACTAGCATTAAATTGTAAGTTTGAGTGTATTCTCCCCTGGAACCTTGTTGGGTAAGGAAAAGATCCATCCCCAGTTTGTAATAAATCATTTTGCTATACCTTCTCAGTAAATTCCTTTTCTAAAAGTCAATGGGGTTAAATTAAATGTGGATAATGGAACATACTGGGAGATACTCTGGAGCTATTGTGTTAGAAGTCATAATGTCTTGGGGTTTTTCCTAGAAACCTGGAAGAAATAAGTAATTACCTTATCACATCCCAACCTGTCAATATGATTAGGAGTTGGGGAAGTAGTACAGATATAGTCTCCCAATCTAAGAAAAAAGACATTAAAGAACACTTATAATGGAACTTCTTGGTGACATGACATAATTGTCATTTATCTGCTTTTGGTGAAGCCCCTAAATATTCAAAACATAGTGGCTCATTTCTTTCACTATTTCATAAGAAGAAAAGTCAAATCTTTGGTTAAGTCCACATGAAGAAATCTGCCAAGATACAGATATCATAAATATCTGAAATATATCATAACTTGCCTACTTTCAATAGGTTTTTAGTTTCAGAACCAGTGATATGATGGATTTAGCATTTATTGAGTCTAAACAGTGTGTGGAATTTTAAAAGTTTGAGGGACATTGTTTCTGGTAAATCAATCATTTCATTTCCAAAGAACCCTGGTGGTTGTAGGCTTACATTTTACATGTCCTTGGAACAATGGGTATTCCTGAGAAGAGCAATCAACTTTGATTGGTTAACAATTAATGAGAGGTGGACTTTACCAAAAGAAGCAAACTCATTCCAAAGAGGCAATGGGAGAGTAACATCTTGTCATTCCCAAAGAGTTTATCTCTATATGCAAACTACCCCAGTCATGGGTAATCTAGACAAAGGATCTACCTACACTCAAACTTGCTTAAATGGAACAAGGGATTCACTTTAGAGTTTTTGTAAAATTGGGTAGGCTTAAATGGGATTGATAGAAATGAGGACTTTATACAAAAGAGAAACTTTGAATTTCTCCAAATCATCGGTTACTAATAATAATTTTTCTCACTGAGGAACTACATGTTAATACTAATATCAGAGAAGAAGATATAATTAGTTGTTATAACATTATCCTTTTAAAAGACTATGTTGTGAGATTTGCTTTGGTTAAAAAAATCTTTAAGATTCTTTTTTTTTTTTAACTTTGTTATGATGAGTACAGTTTGCTTGTGAATGACTGAATCTGCTGAAATCACAGAATGGAAAATTCTATAGATTTGTATTGTATCTGGATCCCCTCTCTTCTAGGAATATCAAAATATTTTCCTCCAATAAATTAAATTGATTCCTTACTTCTTCAAAGTAGAGAAGTTGAGTTCAAGAGATATCTTTTCTTAACTAAAGTAGAAAAGGAATTTTCAGCTATAATAACTAAGATTCACAGATTCTATTTCACTGAAAATAAGTTGGGAAAAGTTCAATGGGAAGAACACAATTAAGTAATTAATAAGTAGCAATCATAATCATAAAATAATATGGAATAATAATTAATAATAAAGAATTAACAACAGCAATTCAAGTCAATGCACAATTAAAGAAATATAAAATGTATACTAACTGATATAGAAGTTATCCTAATAAAAAATCTCTACAAGGCATAGGATTAATCATCCCATGGCAGCTATAAATAGATATACACTCATCAAAAAGGAGGAAGAGAACTGATATAATTTCAAAGACCATGATAAATATGGCAAAAACCTTTGGAAATACTTTAACAAGCAGAAATCCTCTTGCCAATGAATAATAAAGACTAAGAAAAACACAGCATTATATTTGTAGCCTGTAACTTAAAGTGATTTATATCTGGGTAAAATCAATAGGATATCTAAGAGTCAATTATTAATTCAAAAGGCCCTCCATGAGGGATAGCTTCCATGACTCAGTCAAAAACTATATAAAATAGTTATTTTATTTATTTGTTCAATATCATTTAAAAAAACTATATATCATTTTCTAAGTTTAGATACTCAATATTGCTTGCAAGAAGATTAAGTGGGGTAAAGGGAATGGGTATTTTTATATTGTAGACAAAGCTGCAAATGGGTATCTTTGAAATATGAAGATGCAATCCTTCTTCCCACCCCTAATTAGTTAATCAAAAACACTTTGGATCATGGCATTGCTTCCTTGGAGTTAAGGAACAGAGATATAACCATATAGCCCTCACTTTGGAGACCACTTTACTACTATACAGTCAGGAAAACTTGACTTTAAATCCTTCATCTAAAATATTGATAGATGTATGACACTTGACGTGAGCAATTTAACTTCTGATTTCTGATTTCTGATACCCCCTAGATTTTTTTTATTAAGGCATAGGCAAGTTGCTATCTGGTGACAGAATGAGTTTCCAAACTGAGTGTTTTCCATGCTGAAAAAAATTTAAATCCTTTTTATATTTGTGATTGTTGTTTGCATTGGCAAAAGAGAACTAATAAGAACACAAAGGTTGTACACAGATTTTGTCATCTCACAAAATTGAGAACTATAACGGTTGTATACTATTTCATCAACTAAAAATCTGTTTACTAAGTGATGCCTTAATTTTTTATATTGTCCTGCCTGCCCATGAACATATAATAATTCTCTAATTATTTAAATCTGATTTCATTTGTATTAAAAGGGTTTTTTTTATTATTTTGTGTACATAATTCCTGAGTTTGCCATCCTGTTTTTATGTTGAAAGTTACTTCCCATAAATTCACTGCCTGCTTTGTAAGATAGTATGTCTCAATGTTTTAAAGGAGTTAGTCTACCTTCCAAAGTGGGCAGTGAATCCATAAGTAACTTTCAGCATAAAGAGAACATGATATACTTGCTAGAGAGCTGGCTCTGTAGTCAGTAAATACTTGTGTTTCGATACTATTTTTGATGTATATGGGTTAATATGGCTTTGGAAATATTGTTTAACTTCACAATGCCTTAGATGATGAAGGTTAAAGTAAAAATTGCCAATGAGTCATCCATTGGATTGATAGAGAGAATTTTCTTTTTGGAAGTATACTACTCCAACAAAAATCACCAAGCCAAAACAAAACAAAACAAGTTTTAGCAGATTGGTGTTAGTGGTCAACCATCAGCATAATGAAAGTTTTCCCCCCAAAAAATTGCTGAAAGTCTGCAGAGCAATGGAGGATGGCATTCTGCAAGGGTAAAGGAACTGCTCACATAAATGAAATAGATCATTAATGTACTATTTTTCATAGACTTTGGCTATCAATTGGCTAAATAAATAAATCGTGACCTTGTGAATAATGTGCAGTATTAGTTTCTATAATAATACAAGATTAGTAGGAGGATGCTGGAAAAATAGTGGAGTAGGTTGATACATTTCAAGCTCTCTTGATTTCCCCCACAAATAGAACAACTCTATGCCTCAAGGCAAACAGACTGGTGAAAAATCAAGAAGACTTGGGCTAAAGCAAGGGTTCTCTGGTACAACCTGAGAAGATCCAAAAGACCTTGAAGGGAATTAATCCATGTGAAATGCAGACACCTCTGGACTAGCTCCATAGAAACACCAAATGGGGAGCCCTAGAGCAAGCTGGGTGTGGCTGGAGCCTCAGAAGGAATCATGGAAACTTTCATCTCCTGGACTGTTTGTGGAGTTGGGTGGTCTGACTCTGGGAAGATGAAGAAACTTTGGCTGATTAGGAATGCCAGGCCCACTGTGCTGCAGGGACAGAGAGGGAACCAACACACCTGTGAGTGCAGAGGCAGTAGGGTATAGATGCTGCTGGCTGCAAGCATTTGCTGGGGAGTGGAACTCTTGGTTTGGGTTCCTGGTCAGAAGGGAAAGCTGAGGTGAAGCTTGAAGCATCATTCCACCACCTCATGATTAGAGATTTTTACACTAATATCTCTTATTTTTAAAAATGATATGGCAAAGAAGAAAGAACCCCACCATAGAAACATACTATAGGAAAAGGGAAGACCAGGATTCATTTTCAGAGGAGGACACTGAAGTTAAAAAAAAAAAAAGCTTCTATTCCAAAGAGTAACATAAAATGGTTCCCTGCCCAGAGAGAATTTATATAAGAACTCCAAAAAAATTTTAAAAATCAAATGAGAGATATTGAGGAAAAACTAAAAAAACTAAAAATAAAAAATAAAAAACATCAAAAAAAAAACAAGATTATGGGGAACAGAGCCAAGATGGTGGAGAGGAGACATGTCTTTTCCTTAGCTTTCCCCATGTCCCTCAAACTAATAGCAAATACAGCCTATGAACTGGTTTTGGAGTGACAGAACCCACAAATATTGCGAGTATAAGAAATTTCCAGCAGAAGATAATTTTGAAGATCTCCAGAAAAGATCTGTTTCAATCGGGCATGGAGGGAGGCAGGCTGAATGCAGGTGGACTGAGCACAGGACCCAAGTATAGGCAGTGCACAGATCCAGGGCAGTGTGGACTCCGAGTCCTGGAGAATCTACTGGGAGAAATCTACAACAGGGTTGGCTACTCTAACCTGGTTGCAAGCCAATAGATCAGCAGACTAGTTATAAGACATTCAACACAAATACAAAAGACAAATAGTGAGTCCCTAAATAACATGGGACCTGGCTAGGTTCACCCAGTACTAGAAGTTAGCACCCAGTGCAGCCACTGTTGCCTGTAGAGAAAGTTAGGATAATCTCCTCTTTGCCCTAAAAGCAGAGCTCTACTTAAAAAAAAAATGAGCAAAAAAGCAAAAAAGAACTCTGACCATAGATAGTTTTTCATGGAAAAAGAGAAGAACAGATTTCAAAACCTGAGGAGACTAAATGCAGATCATCTCCAGATGAAGGCCCAAAAGGTGATATAAATTGGTCCCCATCTCACAAAGCTCTCTTGAAAGAATTTTAAAAGGATCTTAAAAGAGATCTAGAAGAAAAACAAGGAAAGGAAATGAGAACTTTGCAAGAAGGTTTGGAAAAGGAAACAAAGAAATTATCTGAAGAAAACTCCTTTACAAAATAGATTTAGTGAAATGGAAAAAAGCATATAACTCTTTACAAAATAGATTTGATAAAATGGAAAAACTCCATAAAAAAAAAGAATTTGTAAAATGGAAAAAGAAAACAACTCCTTAAAAAACAGAAAGATGAGATTATGAAAAAAAAATATTTAACCAAATAGAAGAGGAGATACAAAGTGTCAAAAATGAAAATAACTCTGAAAATAAGATTTGGGCAAGGAGAAGCCAGTAAAGCTATAAAAGATCAACAAATAACAAAACAGATTACAAATAATGAAAAAATAAAACAGAATGGGAATATCTTATAAGAAAAATGACAGATCTGGAGAACAGATCAAGAAAAGATAAGAATAATTGGACTACCTGAAAATTATGCTCAAAGAAAGGACCCTGACACAATAATGCAATAAATAATCCAAGAAAGTTGTCCTGGAGTGAAAAAAACAAGGAGAAAGTAGGAAAAGAAAAAAATCTACCAATCACCAACTCAAAAAGATTCTTTGTGGAAAACACATAGAGAAATTATTGCCCAATTTTGAAATCCCCAGATCAAAAAAAAAAAATTGCAAAAAACAAGAAAAAAACAAAGTATGTTGGAACTACAACTAGAATTGTATTAGATTTATCAGCAGCCGCAATAAAAGACCACAGGTCCTGACATTATATCTACCAACAATCAAAATAACTAGGCCTGAAACCAAAAATATCGTATCCAGGAAAATTATCTATATTACTGAATGAGAAAAAATGGACATCAATGAACTTGCACACCCAAACTTAATAGAAAATTTAACACATAAGAGGCAACATCAAATATCAATTTTTAGGAACTCAACATGAAAAAATTGTTTTGGGGTTGTTTTTTTTTTATATTTGAAGTGTCCTATACATTAAAGTTTGACATCAACAATAGGGTAGCTCAAAAGAAAGTTTGGGGTAGAGTTAAGGTAAAAATAATCATGTTGTACAAATGAGGTGCAGAGGAAGAATAGGCAGAGACATGAGAGGGGGAGAAGGGCTTGTAGTTCAAAAAAAAGAATAAAAAGAAATAAGAAAATAATAATAATAATAACACAAGATTTTGTTTTGGGTAGCCAAATGGAAAAATTTGTGTTAAGTGGAACCACCTAGATTTTGTTTGTTTTTTGTTCTTGTTAATGAAATAGATTATCATGGAAGAATTTAGATTTTATTTAACACATCTGGGCTATTAAAAATCTATTTTATTACATCTTATATTTCTTTAACATGTTAAAATCAGAAAAGCAATTACTCCTTATTTCCCCAGTAATGTTAACCACATGGCCAGTTGCTAGAGCCAATGGCACACTGGGACATGAGATGCATGTACTAACCCCCTCCAACTTGGTCAGTGTTTTGTTTTTTGTTTTTTTTTTCTATTTCTACTTTCCCCTCATGTACTATCACTCCATGGCAATTTTTTTTTTGAATTATTTCTTCCATTATTGTGTTAGAGTCCTTTTTTTTTTGGTCACAACTCTCAGAAAGTCCAATTATTCTTATATTTTCTCTTCTTGATTTGTTCTCCACGTATCATTTTTATGTTTCACATTCTATTTTTTTCATTCTTTATAATCTGTTTTCTTATTTCTTGATCTGTTACAGCTTCACTGAATTCCCCTTGCTTAATTCTAATTTTCAGAGAGTTATTTCATCTTGAGACTCTGTTTGTCCTTTTTTAATTGGTTAAGTTTTTTTCATAATCTTCTTGTTTTCTTGGGTTGGTTATTTTTTAAAAATTTTTTTAGTTTTTCCACAATGTCTCTTATTTGATTTTAAATTTTTATTTTTATTTATTTATTTATTTATTTTTTCTAGAAATTCTCTATGGGCAGGGAGCCATTTCATATTACTCTTTGGGATAGAAGCTTTTCCTACTTCAGCATCCATCTCTGAAGATAAACCCCGGGTCTTCCCTGTTCCCATAGTATGTTTCTATGGTGGGGTTCTTCTTTGCTGGCTCATTTTTTTTTAATAAGAGATATTAGTGTAAGCACCTCTAATCTTGAGGAGGAAGAGAAAAGGGGATATGATGACTCAAGCTTTTCCTTAGCTTCCTGCTCTGACCATTTTGTTTAGGTACAGCCTTTATATATGTTGAAATTAAATCTTCTTGGTTAATCTCCCCTTTAAAAATCAAGAAGCAAGATTTCTATAGAGATCAAACTAATGTTTTGGCTTCAATTTACAAACAAAACTGATATAGTATTAATTTTTTGCTCAGATCTCATAAAGATAAATTATCTTCTGTGTTTTTTTTTTCCCATTTAATTTTAACTAGTCTTTTGGTTGATTTTATTGATATGAATTAAAAATATTGATCTAATAGAAAAATACACAAAAATTTCATTGAAATTGCAAATTCTACAGTAACCATGGACCTGATCCCAGATTAATTATTACTATGAAAGCCTAGAAGAAGGCAATTGGGCATTACTCAATTAGCAAGTGTCCTGGCTTTAGAATAATAAGACTTGAGTCCAAATTTTGGCATTGAAACTCACTATCTGGGTGGCCTTTTAGGAAGTCATTTTAAGTAGTTAGTTTTTAGTTTCCTCATCTGTAAAATAGGAAATCTATCTTTAAATCCTATTTTTTTTTAAAAGAGCCATATTGTGAAGCATATAAGCCAAAATGTCCCCACATTGTTATTATCCCCATTTGTTTCTTACTAGTGGTTCATACTAATATTTTTCACCATTAAAGAATATGCAATTTAAAGAGGAATATCTTTATATATATATATATGTATATATATATATCACATAAAAATAATCAAAAAATGTGCTGAAGCCAGCTTGAACCCACTTCTCAGAGCAGATGGTTGAATTTTCATCATGAGCTTTTATACCTTTAAAATAAACAAAACCTTCAAATCAAGACAATTTATTATTTTATTGATGATTTAGACTTCAAATGTGTTGGGGGAAATGATAATAATGCATGTTAAACTTTAAAATATCTCTAACATAAGTACATTGTTTTTAGGAGAGCCAATTGTTAAATACTTATCAGCATGCCACTGAAATGAATAAACACAGAAATACAAAAGAACATCAGTTTGTATGTTCATTACATCCAGGCATGTGACCAAAGGGGAGTGAGCAAAGCTTCAAATCTCCTATAGCAACTATTTTGTCGTAATTGTTGTTATTCAGTAGTTTCAGTTATGTCCAACTTGTCATGATCCTATTTGAGGTTTTCTTGGCATAAATACTAGAGTGGTTTGCCATTTCCTTATCCATCTCATTTTATAGATGTGGAAACTGAGATACAAAGTGTAAAATAGCTTACTCAATCACTCAACTAGTAAGTATCTGAAGTTAGATTTGAACTCATAAAGATTAAATTCCTGACACCAGTCTTGACATTCCATCTACTGTACCACCTACCTGCCCCAAGAGCCATTTTTACTCCTTTTTAAAAGTCATAACAGAGAAGGCTCAGAGGCACAGGAAAATTAACCAACACCTGGATTATGATTTTCTCAGAATATCTTTTTAAATAGTAAATAGATTTTTAAATACTGAATAGATTTTTAATATAGATTTTTAAATAGTGAATAAATTTTTAACTATACTAGTTTTTACAAGCTAGAATTTCAGAAGTGGAAGGCAAGTTAGAAATCACCTTGTCAAATTCCATTTTATAGTTAAAGAAACTGAGCCCAATAGAGAGAACATGACTTGCCCTCTGCCAAGCTAGCTGGTGGTAGAATTAGTACTATAATCAAAGTCAAATCTCTTCCTGCTACTTTTTTGCTACCTATATTCACATGCCAAGACTCATTAGCAAATCTAGATTACACAGATTAGACTTAATTTAGGTTAAATGAAAAGGCAATGATAGAACTTTAATAAGTTGTAGTCTCAGTTCAACAGCAATTTTTTGGCCCTGAGATTGATTGCTATCTTAGCCACTCTCCCCTTGTGTTTGCTTAATGTTCCCATTATGATGTCAGGAAGCCAGAAGTAGAATAAAGCTAAGGATGATTCTTAGAGAGTTCAAGCATTTCACAGTTTGTGGCCTTGACCTATGAATACTATGATGCAAGGAAATGTACTTTTAAATCAGATGCCTGTAGCAAAACATCAGAGACCAGGAAATGTGCATAAGCCACCACACATCACACTGAGAAAATGGATGGGCCTGTCTCCAGAATCAAAATACATATTTATAATGTGGCCCCTAGAAATGACATTTTAATTTTTTTTCCATGAATCTAAGGAACAGGAATGTTCCCCTGCCAACAGTCCTTGGTGTCAAAGCCTTCCTTTGGTTCACAAATTAGGGACAGAGACTTCAAACTTCTTCCTTTTGCCTGAAAAATGTGCCTTAATATTAAAATTATGGACAGTTTTATTGATTGTCTGAACTTTTAAAAAGTGATCAGAAAATGTTAATGATGGAGATTAAACTTAAAAGTACATCAGTGTATGCATTTTTTCCCAGAATCAGCTATTAAACTTTTAGCAGCTCATCACTGTCTATATCTACATGCATATTTGTACACATATATACACAATATATATAAAGTATTTTTAAACATTGATCACTTCCTTTGAAATCCTATATATCTTACTATCTTTCTTTAAGCATCCTAAATTCTCTTTTTTAGGAGATAGGCTTTACCAGGATGCTAAGGGTGTCCATGATATCCCTGCCCTGCCTAATGCTACCTCTTCTCCATCTTAAATAATTCTAAATCCTTTAACAAAATCTTATATGACATGATCTCAAATTATCCTCACAATCCTGTTCAATCTCTTCTGGACATGTTCCAGAGAGCCAGCTAACAATAACCTCTTTCAAATGGAGTGCCCAGAAAGGAACACAGCATTTTAAATGTGATATAACCAGGGCAGGGCACAGCAAGACTGGTAGTTGTCCCTTGTTCCCACAGAGGACCAACATGGCATCCCTGTGTTAGTAGAGTGTGTCTGACTGTGGCTCATCAGACTAATACAAGCATGGAAGACTGTACTACAGATTGAGCACAAATAGTCCATATGAACATTTGGAGTGAAAACGCCTCTAAATTTGCATATCTCATAATTCTGTTTTGCTCACAGAGCCCAGTGCTTTATTTGACATGGGCAAAATATGTTGGGAAGTCCTGCCAGTGTCTCCCATGTCTCACAATCACTTCTAAAGTTCAGAGACACCTTGAGAATGTGCTTTTATCACTTCTTGTGACCTCCATGTGAGTGCTTGTCTTGCATAAGTTCTCCATAAAATAAAAATAAAAGATCATTTTATGCAGAGTATATCTTTTAGGCAAATGAATATTTGACATTCGTATAGTCCATTGGAATTGCAATAGAGTTTGTAGTAGAGTTTGAACACTTGGCTATTTAGCTTAAGAAAGGATCTTAGTGTCTAATACCTTATCTTACCTGGTGATGTTCAGAAGATTTCTAAGATATTTCAATTGAAAGTTATTTAAATGGCTCTAGTAAATCATCCAGATTTCATAGACCTACAAAATCAAGGTAGCATCTTCAGGTTGGTAGGCAGTCCTAATGTTTCTTCTCTTCACAATCTCCTAAAATCAATCATCATTCCTGTAAAGTATACTGCCAAAGTAAGTGAGCTTGTCCACCAATTCAAAATTTCTCCATTTGCTGAACCTGATAGTTTCATATGTGAATTGTGTAGAGCCTCTGTTTTCTTAGTGTTAATTGCTAGACTAAAATCAACATAAGTAGCAGAGATTAGATCCATATTATGTTGCATCTCAGCCTCAGAGTCTGCAGTGAGTGCATAATTACCTGCAAACAAAAAAGTCATGCATAAACTCTTCTGCTTTAGTCCTGGCTGGAAGCCTTTTCAGGTTAAATAAACTTACAATCAGTGCAGTAGCTGATCTTGATCCTTTCCTTAAAATTATAAGAAGTATGTATCTAAATCTAAGAACTCCAAATATATATAACAGAGATAAATTAGAATAATCTCCAGTGAAAACAGAGATGAAACAAATGTTCACTGTCACCACTTTTATTTGACTTAATATTGGCTATACCAAGAAGACCAGAAAAGGAAATTGAGGGATTTGAATTCATTTCTTCTTATCTAGATACACTATGCTACCTAGATATCTAAAGTTTATGAATTTTCAAATGTATATAAGCATCAGTTATTATTATTTAATGTTAATTATTATTATTTTATCTTAATCATTTTTTCCTCTATTATACCCCAGACTGAATATGTCCTTCTCTTCAGAGATCTGTCTAATCATAAATTTTGATTTGTTGATATGCTGTGGAGTGACTTTTATCCACAAGTACAGTTGCTTGTTTTACTTGTTGCTTCTCTTGTTTTTATGAAGCCTCTGAGGAGCTAGAAAGAAATTTCATTTTAGTTTTTGGGCAAAGTAATACTTTAAGTAGTTTCTTGCTTATTATAATAAGGCTAAGAGCCATCTCAGAGTCCTTGAGGATTTTGAGCAACCAAAGGATCCATCCATCTTTATTACTGTCACTGAATATAATACTAGCACATATTTACATTTAGATATGAAAAAGGACTACTTACTATCCTCTTCTCAGTACTCTTTTATAGAGTACAATGAGATGGATACACTTGCTGTAATTTAATGTAATTCCCTTATCTAACATAAGACCAAATTAAGTAAATCCCAGTAGACAAAAAACTTTATTTAGAAATCCATTTATGAATTACCATCATATATCACCTCATTTATTTGATTGCCAGATAATATCCAAACTACTTTGCTATTAATCAGAGCTCTTTAAAAGGGTGAAAAGATATAGTGGAAAGAACCTTGAGTTGGATGTTAGAAAACCTACTTTGAGTCCTACCTCTGCTTCTCTCTTCCTACCAACCTAACCCTGTGCAAATCATTTGATCTTTCTGAAAGTTATCTTCCTCATTTGTAACATGAAAACCTTGGCCTAGATGGTCACTAAAGTCCCCTTTGGTTTTCAATAGACATAAAGACCAAAGCAAAGTAAAAGTTGAGCAAGTCTACTTTCTTTTCACTGACCATAATCACTCATTCTTTCATCAATTTTTCCCTTGTCCTTAATACAGGTAAATAAGACCTTTGGTTGTCCTTTTAGGGTTTTCAAATCCACTGCAAATTTCATCACATGAATGAAACATCATGATAATGATGATGATGATTTCACATATTTTGGTCATCTTTCCACAATAAACTGCTCCTTTCATTCCCCAGGACACATAGAGCCAGGAAGAGGGACTGGCATGTTCCTTAAATTGTGTTTTCAGATTTATTCTTAGCCACTATTACTCAGCAAACTCTTTTCATCTTTAAAAATTAATTATGTATCCTTCTGCTCCATCTCTTTTTTGGATATCCAGTCACTCTTTCTCCATCCAAATAATTTCAGGATCTGGCTTGTAGAATCTGGCTCTCCCTCTACTCTAACATCCTTAGTCTCCCACTTTTTCATTTTCTTCAACTACCATGGCTTCTATTTCTAAAAAAAGTGGGAAAAAAAGGGAAAAAAAATAGGTCTAACTGAAAAAGTCCCCTCTTTTTGCCCCCCCCCAAAAAAAGAAACTGAATTTGTCTCAGCCACTGGAATTCCCAGTTATCATTCTTGCCTCAAAGCATCCAGCCAATCCTATCTCTGAATTCTTTGAAATTTTCTCTCCTAAAATATACAGTGCAGGCCATCAAGGCCTAAGACAGCAGTCAGGGTCAGTAATTTGATTTGTTTTTCTTTTAAAGAGACGGCATTAAGAGAGGGACCTATGTTTGGAACCAGCTTATATTTAGACCTATAGGTAGTTTTTCATAAAAGACAAAAGAAATTACATTTTTACATGTAAAAATTATTGATTTTGAAAATAGGTTTCTATCCATAAAAGTATCTATACAGTAAAAGAGTAACTAGTCTTACTTGGAGATTGGGTACTATAAAGAATTATGGTGAATAATCATAGAAAAATGACCTAAACTAACTTTCTGCTTAGAAGTTGTAATCATTAAAAATTGTTTGGTACTGTTCAAAAAATAGAAAAAGTTGATAAATATTAGCAGGCTACAAAATCAAGTTTCAAAAGCAATGAAACAATAAACTCACAAACTTAGACAACTGGGACAAAAACTGGCTATTTTACAACAATTGCTAAGAAAACTGCAAAGTAGTCGAGCAGAATTTAATTTTAGACATATTTTATACTTTATGCCATGATAGGCTCCAAATGAATTTGTAAACTAAATTTAAAAGGTGACACCATTTAAAAATTTGGCAGGTAAACAATGCATGATTTTTTTGTTTGCAGGTGTTTGTGCATTCAATTCACTCTTGGAAGCTAAGATGCAAGAAAGTATGAATTAATCCTCTGCTGGTCGTGCTAATTTTGACCTAGCAATACAAAAAAAGAGATTTTCTGCCATTGAGCACCACATAATACATATGTAGAAACATCAATTATATTAAATAGAGAAGTTCTGAATGTTTGGATAAATTCACTTACCTTAGCGCAGTATGCTTTCTAAGGAAATACATTGATAATAAATTTAGCCACGTGTTGCCAGATCTAGCTCAGTATTTAAGAGGCTCCAAAGGAAAGTGTGGGAGAGAAAAGGGATTAAATTGACTTCCAAACTGAAGGTCTACAAAACTGTTGTGCTGATCTCATTATTCTGTGCCTGTGAAACCTGGATGGTGTATCACACTTAAATTGTCTTAGGAAGATTTTGAACATTACCTTGCAAGATAAGATACCAGATAATGATGTTCTTTCTTGAACTAAACTGCAAGAATTTAAACTCTATTTCAAAGGGCAAAATCACAGTAAGTTGGTCACCATATTGTTTGAAAGACAAACATATGTATGCTTAAAATATTATTTTACAGAAAATTCACACAAGGCAAGCCACCAGAAGGTGTATGTTCTCTTCAAGAAAGAAAGGAAACAACCAATCAATAAAGGCAATTGATACAGCTATATAAGAATAAGCATATTTTTGCTAAATCTAGATGATAGAATAATATGAATTTACAGGGTGTTTTAATGAAAATTGTCAACAGCCAAGTGAAAAAATGTTTTAATCACTAATAAGAGAATTTTTTTTTAAATCTGTAGTTTTACCTTGCATCCACCAGATGCAAAGATCAAAAGGGTAAGTGGTTGTAGTAAAACAGACATGCTATTGTACTATTGGAAGAATTATAAATTGGTCAAATCATTCTAGAATTTGAAATCATGTATATATGTGTATATGAATATATGAGCATATATACATATGTTTTTGAGTGTATTTATACACATGTATACATATGTTTGTATAAGTATATTTTATGTGTATTTATTATTCATACTGCCATTTTTGTAATGGAAAATAAACAGAAACAAAATAGGTATTTATCACAGAAAATGGATGAACAAATTGTAATAATATAAGATTGTGTCATGGGAAATAATTAATATGAAAAATTCAGAAAAACTTCAGAGGAACTGCATATCAAAGTATAATCAGGAGAATAATGAACATAGTGACCACAATAATATAAAGGAAAATAGAAAATAATTGAAAGATATGAGATCTCTGATCAGTACTGCAATAGATCAATGGTGAACATGTCTCTCCCACTCTCAGAATATGGGGATATGTATTATAAGTGTGAGATGAGGTATAGCTTGTCAGATGTGGTTAGTATGTTGGTTTATTTTTCATAATTGCACAATATTGTTTCATGGAAGACATTTGATGGGTGATTGTAAAGTCATTAGGAAGTGACAATAATGTAAAAACATCAATAAAACATTATTTCTCTGTCTTTGTTTCTATTCCTGTGTGT
>JAJPUD010006638.1:31730-64741 GCA_023553655.1 Myrmecobius fasciatus | reverse complement strand
AAAAAAGAGAAGGAAGGAGAGGAAAAGGGAGAGGGAGAGAGGGGGAGAGAATGGAAAAAAGTAGGATGAAAGGAAATACACAGTTAGTAATCATAATTGTGAATGTGAGTGTGAATGGGATGAGTTTAGCCATAAAATGGAAGTGGGTAGCAGAATGTATTAGAAACTAGAATTCAATGATATGTTATTTACAATATACACACTCAAAACAGAAAAACACGCAGATTTAAAATAAAAGACTGGAGCAGAATCTATTGTTCTTCAGCTAAAGTTCATATGATCAGAAAAAGTGACCATAATCTCAGACAAAGCAAAAACAAAAATAGACTCAATTAAAAAAGATTATCAGGAAAATTACATTTGCTGAAATTTAGCATAGACATTGATGTAATATTAAAATATTTTGATATCAGTTTTCTCTAGAAAAGAAATTATTTCTCAAATATATGAAGAATTGAAACAAATTTATAAAAATAAGAATCATTCTCAATTGATAAATGATCAAAGGATATGAATAGGCAATTTTCTGAATTTAGTAAAGATTTTCAGCATAAGCAGATCTTTCATAGGGGAAATATAGCCTCGGGGGTTTCTCTGGGAGACCAGAGAAGCAAAGGCTAGAGAGATCCACAGCTAGATGGAATGCACCTGGCAGATCAGATCCCAGATATGCTAAAGATGTCCTAATAAATATCTCAAAGGTTGTTTAAAAATACCCGGAAGTTGGGAGATGGACAATGGGGGTTGATAAACAATTCCTTCTTAAATAGTCTGAGAAATATTTGAGAACAGCTTCTTTCTGACAAGGGAAGAGAGTAAGTCACATCAATATGAATGATGCTCTAAATCACTATTGATTAGAGAAATATAAATTAAAATAACTCTGAGATACTACCTTGCACTTACCAGAAATTGCAAATACTGAAAGGAATGGGGCAAATTTGTACACTAATAAACTGATAGTGGTGTAGTAACCTAGCCCAAACATTCTGGAGAACAATTTAGAGCCATGCCCAAAGAGCTATCAAACTGTGTATTCCCTTTGACCTAGAAATATTACACCAAAGAGATCAAAGGAAAATA
Source organism: Myrmecobius fasciatus (assembly GCA_023553655.1). Taxonomy (NCBI): domain Eukaryota; kingdom Metazoa; phylum Chordata; class Mammalia; order Dasyuromorphia; family Myrmecobiidae; genus Myrmecobius; species Myrmecobius fasciatus. The sequence continues at coordinate 63,658 of JAJPUD010006638.1, read as the reverse complement.
ACCTTTATGCACAAAATATTTATAGCAGCTTTATTTTGTGGTGGCAAAGAATTGGAAATTAAAAGAAAGCTCATCAACTGGGCAATGGCTCAACAATGTGTACCATAATATTATGTACTGTTGTGCTATAAAAAATGATGAGGTGAGTGGTTTCAGAACGAGAAATGGCTATATGTACATATGAATTGATGCAAAATGAATTGAGAAGAACCAGGAGATCATTGTACATAGCAACAACATATTGATGATCAACTGCAAAAGATTTGGCTACTCTCATTAATACAATGATTCAAGACAATTCCAAGGGCCTCATGATAAAAAAAAAAAAGAATTGTAAACTATACCTGCAAACTGAAATATAATTTTCTTGTTTTATTTATTTGCTTATTTGTTTTTCAATGTGGTTAATATGGAAAGATGTATTGTCACAATATTTGTGATTTCACATATGGAATTATTATTATTTTGCTTGCCTTCTTTGTGGGTGAGGGAGGGATTGGATAAAAAGAAAGAAATGAGAACTCAAATTTTTAATAAGAAAGAAAATTTAAAATAGATAAATTATTATTTAAAAGATTCAGTTCTGTATTGATATTTATTCTTAGAAATGTGCCTTTGCAAGAAAACAGACCATCTGGCACAATGTTGGATGTGCTGTATTGTTACATATGCATCATTAAATTTTGGCAGAAAAGACAAAATTGTAATATATCTGATACCCTGTATCAATCTACATACTTCATGAGGGTAACCATTCTAAGTCAAAAGTCATTCAGTCAATCAATAAACCAAGTCAAGGTACAATCATAGATTTATAGTGAATAGGAACCTGAAAAATACTCTCATTTTACAGACGAGGAAATTAAGACCCAGAGAATAGATTTGACTTTCCCAAGATCACATAGAAACAAGGTCACACAGGGTAAGAATTTATTTTTTTTAATAAAGCTTTTTATTTGCAAAACATATGAGTGACCTTTCAACATTGACCTTTGCAAAAAAAACTTTTTTTTTCCCAAGCTTTTCCTTTCCCTCCCCCCGCCCTCCACCCCTAGATGACAGGTAATCTAATACATGCTAGATAGGATAAATTATATGACAAGTACAATACATGTATACATATCTATACAGTTATCTTACTGCACAAGAAACATCAGATCTAGAAAGAGAAGAAGAAAAAAAACAACCTAAGAAGGAAAACAGAATGCATGGAAATATTCACAGAAAGCGTTAAAATGCTGTGTTGTGGTTCACTCTCAGTTCCCACAGGCCTCTCTCTGGATGTATATGACTATCTTCATCGCAGCACAACTGGTTTGAATCACATCATTGTTGAAGAGAACCATGTCCATCAAAATTGATCATCATATAGTCTTGTTGCTGTGTATAATGTTCTCCTGGTTCTGCTGATTTCACTCAGCATCAGTTCATGCAAGTCTCTCCAATCCTCTCTGAAATCCTCCTGTTGGTCATTTCTTACAGAACAATAATATTCCATAACATTCATATACCATAATTTATTCAGCCATTCTCCAATTGATGGGCATCTTTTCAATTTCCAGTTTCTTGCCACTACAAAAAGGGCTGCCACAAACATTTTTGCACATGTGGGTCCCTTTCCCTCCTTCAAAATCTCTTTGGGATATAGGCCCAGTAGAAACACTGCTGGGTCAAAGGGTATGCACTGTTTGATAACTCTTTGAGCATAGCTCCAAATTGCTCTCCAGAATGGTTGGATCCGTTCACAGTTCCACCAACAATGTATCAGTGTCCCAGTTTTCCCACATCCCCTCCAACAGCTATCATTATCATTTCCTGTCATTTTAGCCAATCTGACAGGTGTGTAGTGGTATCTCAGAGTTGTCTTAATTTGCATTTCTCTGATCAATAGTGACTTGGAGCACCTTTTCATGTGACCGGAAATAGTTTCAATTTCTTCGTCTGAAAATTGTCTGTTCATATCTTTTGACCATTTGTCAATTGGAGAATGGCTTGAATTCTTATATATTTGAGTCAATTCTCGATATATTTTAGAAATGAGGCCTTTATCAGAACCTTTGGATGTAAAAATATTTTCCCAGTTTACTGCTACCCTTCTAATCTTGTCTGCATTCATTTTGTTTGTACAAAAACTTTTCAACTTGATATAGTCAAACTTATCTATTTTGTGATTAATGATGACCTCTAGTTCTTCTTTGGTCACAAATTCCTTCCCCCTCCACAGGTCTGAGAGGTAAACCATCCTACATTGTTCTAATTTGTTTATAATATCATTCTTTATGCCTAGATCATGAATCCATTTTGACCTTATCTTGGTATATGGTGTTAGGTGTGGGTCAATGCCTAATTTCTTCCAGACTAGTTTCCAATTATACAGGGTAAGAATTTAAAGCATTCCAATAATTCCAATTAACTCCAATTCAAGTGGTCTTTTCATTCTACCACTGAGAGTGGAAATTTCAGAGGCATATTTAAATTTGATAATAAGGAAATCTTATAATAATTAGAGCTACCAAAAAATATTAGAGCTACTTCCTTAGGAGGTAGTTTCCTATTTATAGATATTCCCTCATGGAATGGATTAAATATATTTTAAAATTCCTTCCACCTCTGAAATTCTATAGTATTTTCATTTTTTCCATGTCACAACTTAGAAAACTGAGACTTAGACACATTAATTTACTTACCTCAGTTGGCATTGTTAGATTGAAATCTAGGTCTTTAGATTTCAAGACCAATCAATATAATAATATTGATAATAATAAACATGCTACTATGTGTGAGGCTAAGTCCTAGAAATACAAAGGAAAGGCAAAAGACTGTCTTTGTTTTCTAGTGTAATGGAGGAAGAAAATATGCAAACAACTAAGTTCAAACAAGATATTGACAGGATAAATTGAGAGCGATCTCAGAAAGAGAGAACTACCATTATGTAATGTTTAAAAGTTCAAGAGATAGTTTCTGGTTAATTAATCATTTTATTAATAATATTAGCATGCTGCCGGTTATACTCTCAAATGCCAAAGATGGAATCATGGTAGTGGGCTCACAGTTTATATGCAGTTGGGATACCAGGAGAATGACAATCAACTCTGAATGGTTAACAATGAGAAGAATGACTATGACAAGAGAGGTGGACCTAGTCTAATGAGGTCCTGGGGAAATATGACTTGGATTATGTCATTTACTTCTAAATTGACCAGCCTTGGGCAATCTAAACCAAGGATTTATCCCCACCCAAACCTGTACAGAACAATTTGGACTTTCCTACCTGGGTGAAGTCTGAACAAGATTAAGAAGAAAATTAATTCAATCTCACTATGGGCTATGTTATTCAGAGAATAACCAACCTACAGGTTTCTGTAAAAAATCCTGTTTTATTTCAATAGTTGATCACTAATATGAGAAAGAAATAACCATTTTTCTCAGTTAAAAAGAATCTAATTAGACAGAAGAGAAATTATCTAAGCATCCATAGTGACAAACATCTGAACAAAATGGACTTTAAAAAAAGGTGTTTGCTGAATGATGGTACTATAAAAGGGTCTAAAAGAAACTGTGCAAATATAGAAGTTTGCTAGGAATTTTCTCCTAACTCTGTATGTCAGAGGATATGAAAAAAAGAAATAACTATACTTGAAAATGGTGACAAGAGATATGGTAACTTCAGGAGAAAAGCAGGTTTCAGCAAGCACCAAAAAGTGGAAGGAATATTCAAGAAACTAAAAGAAGAGTACAGAAGTATTGCACATATTTGATATATATTGGATTACTTGCTGTCTAGGGGAAGGGGGATGGAGAAGGGAGAAAGGAGAAAATTTGGAACACAAGGTTTTGCAAAGATGAATGTAGAAAACTATGCAAATGTTTTGAAAATACAAAGTTGTTTTTTTTAAAGACCTAGAATAAAGGGGAATTTATTAAAATATAGGGGAGAGAAGCAGCTAGGTTGCACAGTGGATAGAGCACCAGCCCTGAAGTCAAGAGGACCTGAGTTTAAATCTGGTCTCAGACACTTAACATTCCCTAGGTGTGTGACCCTGGACAAGTCACTTAACCTCAATTGCCTCAGCAAAAAGCAAAAATAAATAAATAAATTAAATTAAATTAAATATAGGAGAGAGTTCCACTAGGCACAATTAAAAGGGAAAACAGAAAAGGATAGAACTAGGAAGGGTTAGATTGAAATTTTTGTTGTTGTTCATCCATGTTAGTCATGTTCAACTCTTCATGGAGTTTTCTTAGTAAAAGTAAAAGTAAAAATGCTAGAGTGGTTTGCCATTTCTTTCTCCAGCTCATTTTATAGATGAAGAACTGATTCAAATAGGAGACAAAAATAAGCCTTCCTGACTCTAGGCCTGGTACTCTGCCCACTATGTCACTTAACTGTCCTAAGAGCTAAACTTACTGTGGAAGAAGAAAGCTATTGGACTATTCCCATTTACCACTGATCCCTACATTTATCAGAGAGGTCCTACATCAAACAGAGTCTTGGGAGCCTTCTGGAAAAGTGAGAATGTAAACTCAGAAAGGAATAGGATGATCACAACATGCTAGGAGGGATAATGGCTTGGAGACTGAGGAAAAGAGTGGGCCAATGGATCAAACCACTTCCCTAAGGGAAATTAATTGTGCAATTGTACACTGCCCCCATCCCCCAAGTTGTCAATACCTGGGATAAAGGTTCAATTATCTTGTTTTGGTTTCATGTCTATTCATTGGCATATACTTCAATAACACAAGGTCACTTTCACATCTGATAAGGATTGAGAGAAAGTGTCTAAATATTTTCTTAGATTCTTAGTAAATTATGATAAATGACAGGATGATTTTCTAAGCACTAAAAGGGGCTTGCCCAGTCATCCATCTCTCAGAAAGAATGCTAGTCAATAGAAGGAAATGAAACCATCAGACTATCTTCTGAAATGATGATGGATAAAGAAATCTTCTCAGGAAGACACCTGATATGTCTTAGATTCTAAGATCCATTGATAGAAGGAAGTATGATGAAGTGAAAAAGCTACTGACTGAGAGCCATTCTATTGTCTTCTGTGCACTGAAGGTTCATTGTTCATTCTGTCAGTTATCATATAATAGAGTTCCCATGGCATTGCTACAGCTACTGTCTTTGTAACATCTAACAAAAGGGCTCTAGACCTTCCAATTATTTGAAAGATGTGACTGGTTAAGGAGGCAAAAAACTTCACGTGTAGAAAACAATTACAAGAGAGAACAGCAGGGTGGTACTGTGAAAAGAATTCTGAGGTCTACATAGAGTTGGACTTCAATAATAAATAGGAAGAAAGATGTATAAATGTTATAAAAGAAGACTCATGTGGACATGGAGACAGATTGGATATATAGAATATAACAGAGCTATTGATGTCATTTTTGACATCTCCCAATTTTCTAGCCAGGCTGTTTAGAAAAATGATACCTGGATGACTTTTGTCTATGTTTTCCCAAAAGTTCACATTATGAACACACTTCTGCTTCTCCAGACACCATAAGGATGCCAGTGGAATATTCAGACCATCCACCCATCATTCCATTGAGTAATCAGTCCAATCTTACTATCATGTTGTTGTTCAGCTGTTGTTGCTGTTATTATTAGTTTCAGTCATATCTGACTTTTTATGATCCCATCTGGGAATTTCTGGGCAAAGATACTAGAGTGGTTTGCCATTTACTTCTCCAGTTCATTTTATAAATGGGGAAACTATGGCAAACAGGGTTAAGTGACTTGCCCAGGGTCACACAGATAGTAATTACCCGAGGTTATATTTGAACTTGGATCTTCCTAACTCCAAGACTGGCACTCTATCCACTGTATCATCAAGCTAGCCCATAGTTCTCCTATCATACATTTCCTTTGTGGCATCTTTAATTTCTGTTCTTTTAGGCACTTTTTTGTTGGATATACAATAGAGCAGTTTTACACTTCCTAATCTCTATATATCTACTACCCCAACCTCCTACCTGACATTTATTTCCCATTATTTTCAGGATATTTTGATCATATTAATCCATTGGTAGTGAAAATTCAAAATGTTCAAAATTAAGTTGATCCTTTTTTTTCACTCTGAAACATACCATCTTCTTAATTTTCCCCATTTGTGCAAATGATATGACTATTCTGGTACTTCTGGTCACTTGGTCTAATAGAAAAAAATTAGTTAGTTGACTATATAATAATACCAATAACTTCATCTTTAAATTACCAGTTCAATGTAAGCATTTTGAGAGCAAAGATTCGTTTTTATCTTGGTATGTCCAATACCAATTTGATTAATTTCATTGAAGATGATCCTTGTTAATTCAATGAAAGATTAATTGATAGATAGAATGGTCCCTAGAGCCTCCAATCAGTTTCTGCCTAAGAAAGAATCAGTAAAACTTCAGGCCTAAAGCTTCATAATCTATAAATTCACTGAGGCAAAAAAAAGTGTTCAGAATATTCTCCAAATTCATTGAGGCAAAGAATGTTAAAAAAAAAAAGGTTTAATTCTAAACAATTGGAAAAATATCAAGTGCTCTTGGATAGGTCTAGCAAATATAATAAAAATGACAATACTACCAAAATTAATCTATTTATTTAGTGCAATTAAACTCCCAAGAAACTATTTTACTGACCTAGAAAAAATAACAATAAAAATCATCTGGAAATAAAAAAGATCAAGAATTTCAAGGGAATTAATGGGGGGAAAAGCAAATGAAGGTGGCCTAGCTCTACCAGATCTAAAACTATATTATAAAGCAGCAGTCATCAAAACCATTTGACACTGGCTAAGAAATGAAGTAGTTGATCAGTGGAATAGGTTAGGTTCACAGGACAAAATAGTCAATGACTATAATAGCTTATTGTTTGACAAACCCAAAGACCCCTGCTTTTGGGATAAGAACTCCCTATTTGACAAAAACTGCTGGGAAAATTGAAAACAAGTATAGCAGAAATTAGGTATTAACCCACACCTAACACCATATACCAAGATAAGGTCGAAATGGGTTCATGATCTAGACATAAGGAATGATATTGTAAACAAATTAAAAGAACATAGGATAGTTTACCTCTCAGATCTGTGGAGGAGGAAGTATTTGTGACCAAAGAAGAACTAGAGATCATTATTGATCACAAAATAGATAATTTTGATTATATTAAGTTAAAAAATTTATACAAACAAAACTAATTCAGACAAGATTAGAAGGGAAGCAATAAACTGGGAAAATATTTTTACATTCAAAGGTTCTGATAAAGGTCTCATTTCTAAAATATATAGAGAATTGACTCCAATTTATAAGAATTCAAGCCATTCTCCAATTGGTAATTGGTCAAAGGATATGAACAGACAATTTTCAGATGAAGAAATTGAAACTATTTCTAGTTACACGAAAAGGTGCTCCAAATCACTATTGACCAGAGAAATGAAAATTAAGACAACCCTGAGGTACCACTACACACCTGTCAGATTGCCTAAAATGACAGGAAAAGATAATGACGAATGTTGGTGGGGATGTGGGAAAACTGGGACACTGATACATTATTGGTGGAACTGTGAACGGATCTAACCATTCTGGAGAACAATCTGGAACTATGCTCAAAAAGTTATCAAACTGTGCATACCCTTTGACCCAGCAGCATTTCTATTGAGCCTATATCCCAAAGAGATCTTAGAGAAGGGAAAGGGACCCACATGTGCAAGAATGTTTGTGGCAGCCCTTTTTGTAGTGGCAAGAAACTGGAAATTGAATGGATGCCCATCAATTGGAGAATGGCTGAATAAGTTATGGTATATGAATGTTATGGAATATTATTGCTCTGTAAGAAACGACCAGCAGGATGATTTCAGAGAGGCCTGGAGAGACTTGCATGAGCTGATGCTGAGTGAAATGAGCAGGACCAGGAGATCATTATATACGGCAACAACAAGACTATATGATGATCAGTTCTGATGGACATGGCTCTCTTCAACAATGAAATGTTTCAAACCAGTTCCAATTGTTCAGTGATGAAGAAAGCCATATACACCCAGAGAGAGGCCTATGGGATCTGAGGGTGGACCACAACATAGAATTTTCATGCTTTCTCTTCACGTTTGTTTGCATTTTGTTTTCCTTCTCAGGTTTTTTTTTCTTTCAAGATCCAATTTTTCTTGTGCAGCAAGATAACTGTATAATTATGTATACATATATTGGATTTATCATATATTTAAACATATTTAACATATATTGGACTACCTGCCTTATAGGAGAGGGGGTAGGGGAAGGAGGGAAAAATTATGAACAGAATGTTGAAAAATTACCCATGCATATGTTTAGCAACTAAAAAGCTTTAATAAAAAAAGCAAAAGGAAAAAAAAAAAAGGTTTAAGGGCCCCTACAACATAAATACAATACATGACATTGTGGAAAATCATGCAATACATTAATTGAATATCAATTCCCATTTCAAAATGTTCATCATTATCAATTCTGGAGAGTAACCCTCATGGATTTTTCTTCTGTCTCTGATTTCAGAGATTATGGGATTAAAAACACTGATCCTGAAATCATAGAATCTGTATTCAAATACTGCCTTTGGTGCTCACCATAGAGGTGAATTTGGACAAATGTCTTAACCTCCCAGGGTTTCAGATTGAACTATGGAGAATCCTCCTGATTACAGGATTGGAGTAAATGGGAAAATCAGACAAAGAAGAAAGAGAAGAGAAAAGAAAGATCTACAATACTTGCAACACTTAAGGGTGACTTTCTAAAGATTATGATTAACATTTTCCTAATCACCATAAAGGGAGCTAGAGCCAGAGTTAATTAGGAAAACAAAAATTCTACCAAGAAGGCCTATTTGAAAGTGAAATAGAGGTCAAAACTCCACTACAATATGGAAATTAGAACCTACCAGATGTTTCAATGATGTGACATAGTTCAATGAGGGCAAAGTTGCAGGTTTATTAACCATGGCAGCTGGAGTTGGAGGATTTATGTTCTCTCTGCTGTGTAAAAATGTATAATCACAATGGAAACATAAAAACCTGAGCAGTTTTTGAGAAGGTCACAAAATCATGTAAATCAAAGTTCACTGTAATAAATAAAATCAACAGCAGAGGTCTCCCTGCAACATGTGGACAATCCTCAAGGCAGAGAAGTAGAAATGGCGGCACTGATTACTTGCCAGTAACACTTAAAATATAGGTCAGAAATCATTCATCCATACACTGGAGACCAAAAAATAAAATAAAATAACGTATAAACATAATTGATGGCTTTCTATGGGCTTCACATATAAGATTTAATGCAGCTTAAGGTTTCAAGCCCTTGGTAAGACTTCCTTTTGGGTGCCAGTAGATTTTTAAACCAAAATAAATAGTTTCTTTGACTAAATCAGGCATCAAGCCCTTGTGCTTATTCAGTTTCTCTCTCTCTCTCTCTCTCTCTCTCTGTATATATATATGTATATACATATATATATACATGTATATGTATATATATATAAATAGATATAGATATAGATATTTGCTAACAGGAGAATCTCGGGTGACTGACCCTCCAAAGCTTCTAAAAGCAGAGATTGCCAGTGGTTCAGAAATCAAAAAACAGAAAGTAAGCAAAATAACCACTTGTAGGTGCTTCCAATTTCAGTTAATATAGGCAATATTTCTATAGAATTAAAATTTTTTTCATCATATCTTTAGAGCTGAAAAGGAAATCATAAGACATGTAGCCTCAGTTCTCTCATTTTATATGAGAACCATACATGAGATCCAGCAAGGATCAGTGTCTGTGGTCACCTACGTGGCAGAATTTGATGTCCAGCCAGTGTTTTTGTCCAAGATCTCTGAAACCACAAAAGTAAAAATCCAAGAGTGCTACTCTCTGAAATCAGTAATATACTACAATTTTCTGAGAGCTGGAGGAAACATTTGCATTCAATGAATCATCAGCACAATTCTAGAGAATATCATTTATTCATAAGCATTGCTGGGGAATAGATGATTTTAGATAGTGAAATTCAATAGTTTATTCAATCAAATTAATTTCTTTTTTTCTTCAATTTTCTTCTTGGTTGTCATATGCTAGCATAACCCTGTTATCTTTTTAATGCTTCTGAATAAAGTCTTAAATCTCATTATAATGGCTTCTGTTTAGGGTCTTTTATTTTAATTGTTTAAATTAACTGAAAAATTTGATTTCATTTTGTGAAATTCTTCATAAATAAAAATAATAGAAGTCTTGGCAGTTATGTAGTTGTTAAAAAATATGGAAAGAGCTTTCAGCAGAACTGCTTGAAGCAGTTGTTGCAGTAGAGGGGGACAAGAGACTATTTTTTCTGTCTGGATTTAGGCAAAACAATACAGAAAAATGCAGTATCTGCTTCTGGCATGCAATTTCTATCTGTTCTTAGAAAATCCAGCCCATTTGATGATGTTTTGATTACTTTGTAACCATAACAAGCACTATGTGAATGTTATTTTTTTTACAAAGCTACAATTAGAGATTTAATTTTTTTGAACACTTTGTGTTCTCAATATATCACATTATTTTAATATATTTTCATTTATTGCATAATTTTCCAATTACATGTTAAAAAATTTTAACTTTTTTTTTAATTTTGAGTTACAAATTCTCTTCCTCCCTTTCTATTATCCCCTCCCTTTTTGAGAAAGAAAACAATTCAATATAGATTATACATATAAATTTATGCAAAACTTATATCCACTTAGTCATATTAAAAAAGAAAGCACAAAAGAGATAAAACAATAATACTAAAAAAAGTTTATTTCCAAAATTTCCAAATCTTCAGCACAATAAAAAACTGTTATAAATATTTTTGTACAAATAGTTCTTTTTTCCTTTTTCTCTAATCACTTTAGATACAAAGCTGTGTCAAAGATTTTGCATAACTTTATAATTCTTTGGGTATAGTTCCAAATTGCTCTCCAGAATGGTTGAACCAGTTCACAGTTCTACCAACAATGCATTATTATCCCAATTTTTGCATATCCCCTTCATCATTTGTCATTTTTCTTCTCTATTAGTCAATATGATAGATGAGAAGTGGTATCTCAGAGTTGTTTTAATTTGCATTTCTCTAAGCACTTGTTATTTAAAACATTCTTTTCCTTTTTTCTTTGAATTTAGATGATTTGCAACTTTTTTTTTAAGGTTCTAGCATTGTCCACTCCACTTCATTCCCACTGTTTCCTCTCTACTGAAAAAGTTCTTTTCATAACTCTTTTGTGTGAGATAATGTTTCCCATTTTTCTGCTCCTTTCTTTAAGGACATCCCTCATCCTCATCTTTCCATTTTTTTCTTTACATCATCTCAACATAATTGACTCCCTACCATGTCCTCTTTTTAGGTATATTCCTTCTGTCCTAATGATGATAAAATTCTTAGAAGTTACATTTATCATCTTCCCATGTTAAAAGGTAAACAGTTTATCCTTATTTAATCCCTTTTGTTTTGTCCTTGTTTACCTTTTTTTTTTTTAACTTCTCTTGAATCTTGTTTTGAATGTCAAATTTTCTATTCATCTCTGGTCCTTTCATCAAGAATTCTTGAAAATCCTCTATTTCATTAAATATCCATTTTTCCATTGGAGGATTATTCTCAATTTTGCAGAGTATTCTTAGTTACAAAAATCTCAGTTCTTTTGCCTTCTGGAATATTATATTTATTTTAAACTCATCTCTCCTTTGATGTGATAATTGCTAAATATTTGAATCCTGACTGATTCCATGAAATTTTAATTGTGTTCTTTCTGGTTACTTGAAAAAATTTTCTCTTTATCCTTTATCCACCTGGGAGTTTTCATTGTGGAATCTCTTTCAGGAGATGATTGGTGTATCTTTCTATTTCTATTTTACCCTCTAGATCTAGGATATCAGGGAAATTTTCCTTCATAATTTCTTGAAATATGATTTTTTTCTTTGCTCTTCCTTTGATTGTGGCTTTTAAGTTGTCTAATATTCTTAGATTTACCCAGGAAGGGTCCCTGATCCTTTGGGCTCAAAAATGATACTACTCTTCAGAACTGTTCTTTTTCATTGAAAGGGCTCTTCTCTGACCCAGAAGTGAGTATAGACACTGTATTTGCCAAACAGCATCTAGTCCTGCATACAGTCCTAACAAAGGAGTCCCTGTAATTTCTTTCTGACCAGTTCCCAAATGTCCTTACCCTTTCTGATTTCAGAACCCCTGAAGTGGCTGCTATTTCTTTCACTACCATCTAATACTATCACAGGTGTTTCATTCATACGCAGTCCAAGCCAATATCCATCCTGTGTCACAAATCTCTTTTTCCAACCATATAAATTGTCTTGGATTAGAAGAATATCTCAAGCTTACATTTTTGTCAGCTCTGCTACTCCATAATTTAATTTGAGGAAGTATTTAAAGTTGTTTAGAGGGGAATGTTGCTAGGATTCAAGTAATTGCTTTTACCACTCCATCATCTTAGCTTTTCTCATACTATATCAATCATTTATGCTAAGTAGAATTGACTGGATAGGGCACTGAAACACTATGTGTCACATTATAAGTGTATATCAGAGATGGCATTTGAATACAAGCCTTTCTATCCATTGTACCATAATGCCTTTCAACAAATCTCTCAAACATAAGCTGAAGAATAATTTTCATTCTGCTTTCCTATAAAGCCCTATGGAAGCTTCCTCAATCCAGAGCTCCATAGACCAACAAAAATCACAGATCCGAAGCCAAAACAATAAACTAACATCCAAAAATTTATATGTCACTGTAGATATAAGGCATTGCATGAGAAGCAATAGAAAGATCTCTTTCTCTGGAGATCTTCAAGGTACATTATGTGTGTATGTGTGTATGTATGCATGTATGTATGCATACAAGTATGTATGTATGTATAGGAAGAGAAGAGGAGAGGGGAGAAAAGGGGAGGAGGGGAAAGGGAAGGTAAAAGGAAGAGAAAGGGAAGGGGAGGGTTTAGGAGGAGAGGAGAGGGAAAAGAAGGGAAGGAGAGAGAGGAGGGAAAAGAGAAGAGGAGAAGGGAGAGAAGGGGAGAAGAAAACGGGAAAGGGGAGAGGAAAACAGGGGAAAGAGGAGAAGAGGAGAGGGAAGGGAGGAGATACAGACAAGTGATAGATAAATATCATATGGTATAATATAGTAATTAAGAACCACAGGCCTGACCCCAAAGTCAAGAAGAACTGGGTTCAAATTCCAATTACTACTAATTGCGTGACCCAGTTCAAGTCCTTTAATTTCATGTCCCCAGGCAACTCTCTTAGGTGATGTTACAATATAGTTACCCATCTGTATTGGTGAAGAACTTTCTTCCCTTAACAATCCCCTGCCATAGTAAAGACATAAGTCTAAACCAATATTTATACATACAGACATGTATATAATTCCATGATGTTATAAATATAAAGAATCCCCCTAGCATACAGAACATAATCACTGTTACTAGAATTATATGCAAGATATATTCAGTGAGCATACAGAAAATGAGTTTATATCTTTTTATCCAACTACAAAACCCAGTTACTTTATCTACTCCACCAGTTAAATTTAAATAAAAAAGAATAATAGGAGGAGAAATAAAAATAATTATAGCAACAATAATAGTAATAGAAGTAACTGATATTTACATAGTGCTTTAAAATTTCCAAAGTCTTTTATATACATAATTTTGTATGGTGACAGAGACAGATAATAGATGGAGTAGGTTTTTGAGGAAAGTCTCTAAAAGAACTTGATTTCAAAGCCAGCTCTAATGGACTGTAAAAATATATAATGGAGAGGAGGCAGTTACAACTAATCAATCATTCAAGAAAAATTTTTGAGCACTTACTAAATGTCAGGCACTGTGATAAGCTCAAGATATACAAAGAAAAGCAAAAATGGTCCCTATTTTCAAAGAACATGTTTTGCATAAATGAAGTATACTTGGTGACAGCATATATTTGTCCATTTGAGGGTTGGGGGAATAGTATGTTGAGAAATGAAGCCAGTTATATAGAGGAAGAGGTATTAGAATGTTACAAAAATTAGAGATAAGAGTTTAATTAATTTGACAGGGATGTGATAAAAGAGAAAAAAAGGAAGAAAGATTTTTCAGGAAAAAATGTCATTCAAACATATATTATCCCAGTAGTTGTTTTTATAGAAATTATAATTAAAATATCTAAAATTCCAGTAATGAAACCAACAGTAACTAAGTAATTTCTTTCTGAAAAATGGGATATAGTTATTCTTCAGTTATGAATCTTTTATTTTAGATGATATGTTCAAAGTACAGGCAGCTGAAACATGCTGAGAAATTTTTTTTTGAAAGAGGATCTAAATTTCTCATCTCAGTATGACTGGATACAATCCTCTTGAGGAAAATGAAAAGAACAGAGTTGCTGCTTTGGGAAAAAAAGAGCAGGAAGGAAGGAGGGAGGGAAAGAAAGAAGGAAGGAAGGAGGGAAGCAGGGAGAGAAAGAAAGAAGGAAGGAAGGAGGGAAGGACAAAACAAAAGAAAAGAGTTTTAGAGTTTGTCCTGGTGAATACATACAATAAATGCTAAAATATCTCAAAGGAACTGGCAGCCAAGTGAACAGTAAAGAATATTTTCTTGGAAACATTGTGTTGTCCATACCAAGACATAATAATAACTAACACTTTTATGGTTTTTTAAGGTTTATAAAATACATCATATACGCATACACACATATGTATGTATATATATATATATATATATATATATATGTATATATATATATATTATACATGCATATTCTGTCTTTTGATCCTTATACCAAACCTATGAGGTGAATGACAACTAAATTGTACCTGAAGTTAGGAAGACCTGAGTTCAAATCACTCTCATACACTTATTAGTTGTATGACTGTGGTCAAGTCATTTGCCTTCTACTTTAGTGTCCTCATCTCCACCTAATCTCCAAGAGGTGTATTAAAAAATAGACAATATTCATAAAGTGCTTTGCAAACTTTAAAGTAATTTTTAAATTAAGTATCATCATGTCCATTTTACACATGAGGAGACAAACTGAGAAAAGTAAATGACTTACCAAGGGTCACACAACTAGTAAGTATCCAAGGTTGGATTTGAATTTAGATCTTGCTGATTCCCATATTCCAATACTTTATCTACTATACCATCTACATACCTCAATTCAGATACTGCTAGACTTATGGTCCCAATTAAATCAACTTCCTGGACTAGTGGAAATGGGCTAAAGAGTCTAATGGGCTTTCTCTGATATCATATTGCCTATAGTTATGTTTTCTTAAAGGTCATGTCTATAAATGTAAATTAAGAAAAGAATGTCTCACTATGAACTAGAACATGGACCCAAAGAAAGCCAGACCAAAACTTTGGATTAAAATGTATTGGAGATAAAAGATTTATATTCGTCCTATAGATGCAAGTTATATATTTAGATCATCTTTAACTAAACAGATAATAATGCAGCTTTCCTTTTCATATTAGATTAGAGAAATGAATATGCAGAAATCTTTCATTCTGAGAACTCAGTGAAGAATTAATAATAATTTATGTTGATATAGTACTTTAAAATGTAAGTACTTTCCTCATTTTCATCATGTGATAAACTATCCCATTTATACAAAGACTGGTTCACAGCTTTAGGTTTCTCCTCAGATGGATCCAATTCAATCTAAAAAGCTCTCAATAATAATTCAGTAATGTTACCATAGCCATGGGCCAGCTAGATGGCTCAGTGGATAGAGCACCAACCCTAAAGTCAGGAGAACCTAAGTTCAAATCTGACCTCAGACACTTAACATTCCCTAGATGTGTGACCCTGGGCAAGTCACTTACCCCAATTGCCTAAGGGGAAAAAAAGTTATCATAGTCATACTCATTCAGCTCATGACCAGCTGATTTTGCTTTATTTTTATAGTGCCTTTCCAAAGAGACCTTGGGGAACATTAGGCTAAAAATGATGAATGTTTTTCATGAAAATTTAGAACTGAGTTTAGGTTAAAAGGTACATAGCAAGTCTAGAATAGATATGTCTAGTCATTTTAGTGGCAAACGACCTCTTTCACAGTTTTCTTTGGCAAACATATTGGAATAGTTTTCTATTTCCTTCTGTATTTCATTTTACAGATGAGGAAACTGAGGCAAAGAGGGTTAACTGACTTGATCAGGGTCACATAGCTAGTAAGTATCTGAAAGTCTTCTTGATTTCAAGCTCAGTGTTCTATTCACTGTACCATCTAGATGCCCCTAGGATAAGTGAGAATTGTCTGATAACTCACAGCTAAACACTGGATAAAAGTGTATAGATAGCAATTCAGTTAGGGACAATACCATGAATCCCTTTTTTCCTCCAATCCCTGTCCGTCAGGGCAATATCCTGGGTGGTAGCCTGAGTGAATATAGTATATACTCTACATTGAAAAGCAAAGAGCTTCTAAGATCCTTGGTTTTTACAGGACTTACAGGATTTTCAGACAAGGAGATTGCCATGGCAGCTGTCAGGTGGAGCAACAGATTCAGGCAACATGGACTAAAGGCAAAGGAAAGGGTTTCTAAATATAAACAGGAAGGTCTACTTAGGGTGAGCAAGAGGGAATTATAAATATACAGCAAGTTTGCTGGAGAGTTTTAGCAGTCAGTTCTAATTAGCAGTATGTGCAGTTTAAACCTTAAGCAATAACAGAATTGTATAAAAAGAAACAGGCTTAGGAGAATGGGGTCATGGATTCCTAATGCTATTCAGCATTTCAGCTAGAACATCTTTGTTAAGTCTTGCAAGGAACATTTCATGGACAATCATCTGAATACAGTTAAGAAGAAAATCCTTATAACATCTTCCAGAGAATGTCATTTCCTTCCCCTTCCCAGGGGAATGCTATCACACCTGAAGCCTAATCAGTGTTTTCTTCTCAATATCAATTAACCAGTTGCTATCATTTCAATATCAATAACCAATTAGTACATCCCCAGTAACAGCAAACCAATTGACATCTCAATATCAATTAATCAATTATCAATTATTAGCTCCTACAAAAGGATGTTTACTGATAATATATAGTGAGAACAGAACTATAAAGGCATCATCTGAATCAAGGGGCATTCTCTTCTATACATCCACTCAGTGCCCAGGTATCTGGGTTCAGATTTAAAGAGTTTGCTGCAAAACAAAAAAAAAATCTCTTAGGCAAGTTCACTTCAAGATGTGATATAACCAATAAACAAGCAGCTCTTTTGGCTGCAGGATACCATCTTGAATAGTGGACTGAGTCTTTGATTCTGAGTTTATTTTTAACCAGAAGCAGGCAATAGTCCCTGAAACCCTACCATCAACAAAACAGGATACCACATTCTAGATATGTATAGATATAGCCTTCACCTAATGGTGTTGTATTAATGTACATATAGATCAGTATATAGATATCTTATGCATTTATATATGTACAATGCATGTGTGTATACATACATGTATATATTATATGCATTCCATGTAAATAG
The DNA here is from genome assembly GCA_023553655.1 of Myrmecobius fasciatus. Taxonomy (NCBI): domain Eukaryota; kingdom Metazoa; phylum Chordata; class Mammalia; order Dasyuromorphia; family Myrmecobiidae; genus Myrmecobius; species Myrmecobius fasciatus. The sequence goes on along the minus strand of JAJPUD010006638.1, from coordinate 46,172 downwards.
TATGTGCTGTGTCTATTTGTATGTGATATATGCATGTATAAAATACACATACATATATGCATTGTGTGTTTATACACATATATATATATACAGATATAGTCTTTACCTAATGATGTTGTATTAATGTACATATAGATCACTATATAGATATCTTATGCATTTATATATGTACAATGTGTATATATATAATGTGTTCCATGTAAATAGTATGTGGTATATCTATTTGTATTGTAATATATAAATATATATAATACACATACATATATGCATTGTTTGTTTATACACTTATATACATATACAGATATATTCTTCACCTAATGATGTTGTATTAATGTACATATAGATCAGTATATAGATATCTTATGCACAGGTATATAATGTATATATATATATGTGTGTGTGTGTGTATGTGTGTGTTCCATGTAAATAGTATGTGGTATGTCTATTTGTGTGATATATAATATACATACATATATACATTGTGTGTTTATACACATATACATATACAGACATATTCTTCACCTAATGATGTTGAATTAATGTACATATAGATCAGTATATATATGTATGTGTGTATATATATATATATATCTTATGCATAGGTATATAATATATGTGTATATGTGTGTATGTGTGCATTCCATGTAAATAGTATGCTGTGTATCTATTTGTGTGTGGTATATAATATACATACATGTATACATTATGTGTTTATACACACATATACATATACAAACATATTCTTCACCTGATGATGTTGTATTAATGTACATATAAGTTAAGTATAAAGATATTCTATATACATATGTATGTACACATGTATATATATATATATTGCATTGTTCCATATATATTATGTGCTATGTTTATATGTATGCACAAATATACATATATATCAATATACGTATTGTGTGTTTATACACACACACACACACACATACAAACACTTCTGGGCCCTGATTGACTCTATGTCTTCAATGATTTCCATAGTCTAGAAAAGCAGCAGACTTGAGCCTCATAGTTTCTTGCTTATTAAGGCATATTGACAGCAGGTAGGTGGTTCAGTGGACGGAGGGTCAGGTCTAGAGTCAGAAACACCTTAGTTCAAATCTAACACAAATTAGTTGTATGACATTGGACAAATAACAATCTCTGAGTGCTTTAATCCAAGGAAGAAGGAAATGGCAAACTACTCCAGAATCCTTGCCAAGAAAACCTTGTGGACAATATGGTACTTTGTGATATGAAGGGTCAGACACTACTGAACAACAAAAACAACAAAATACATATTTATTTGCTATTTAGTAATTATTTAGTACCATTTATTTACTTAATAAGTCTTTGCCAAGAACAAAACAACTGCATTCCTACAACTAGCATTTTTATAGAACTTTAAAGTTTGCAAAGCAATTTATACATATGATCTTATTTGATTCTCATAAATCTGTGAAGTAGGTACTATCACTATTCCCATTATACAGATTATGAAACAGACTGAGTGAGTGAATGGATTACCAGGCTCATGCTATTAAAAAGGGGTCCAAGGCAGGATAGAACTCATCTTTCTAACATTCTAGCTTCTCAAAAGTTCACTATACCACTCAGCTACTTGTATGTTCCTCTGTTTCCTGGGGTGATCAACTCTAGTAGCTAAAGGTCACATGACTAACACTCATTGACAGATAACCCTTTCAAAGTATGATAGTGCCGGCCAATACATAGGAACTCAGAGCCAAATTGTAATTGGTAGATCCCAAAACCCCATATCCCTAGACAAGTGGTAGTACCTCACAAAGAGAGGTGAAGATAAATGATAACTTCTAACAAATTTACTCAGCCAGGATATCTATATTGGCCAATAAGGTTAGTTTGAGACTCCTTAGTAAGCAGCGATCAGTTGCTAACTGCCTCCATGTCTGGCTTTTGTCTCAGTTTCTCCATGATTTTCTGTGGATTCTGGCCTAATTGAGTATCTGATTCCTTCATCTTGCATTATCTCTAATCCAGAATTATTTCTGTCTTCTCCTGGGTCCTATGTCCTCATATTGTGACTTAAAGAAGCTGGTTCTATCCTGCATTTTTGTCCTGTTAAAGACAGAGCTTATCATAGCTTCAGGACACTTATTAATAGAGCTTGTACTGGCTTGGGAATCCTCCTGATCAAAACACTAACATCATATCCATTTTTCTGAGTTCCTACTGACTTCTCTGATACAACTTATCTCCTACCCCCTTCTGGCTTTTTGTTCAGTTTGGTGATGGATAGAAGAACATGCTTTTATTTCTTTCTGGCATTCTTTATCATTGGTCCCTCAGGGGCCAATTTCATATGTTTTATGGGTTTTGGGGGGGAGAGCTAGACTTCTCTATCACCTTTCACATGAACATCTTAACCAGAATTTCACTTTTACTTCATTATTTTGCCCTATCTCCCTGCAAGCCAAGTAGATAATACAATTTATACCAATTTTATTACAGGGAAAGAGAGCTAGCTCTGAGTTAACCAAACATATTCAGACTCTTAACTCAATTCTGAAACCACACTTTTTGGATTCTTGCTATTTTGTTCCTTCTAGATACATAATGAGTGATTTTTTGAGACTAATTTATAGCCATATAGCAGTACCAAAAATAAATTTTCTTTCTGATCATGATTTAGGTATCAGTAACCACATAATAAATGGGGTTGAGGGAAGTTGAGAAATTTAATTCTATAACTGTTAGTATCCATCCTTACTGGATCCTTTTTTTTTTGGGGGGGGGGGCAAGATAATTGAGGTTAAATGTCTTTCCCAGAGTCACACAGCTAGTAAATGTCAAGTGTCTGAGGTCATATTTGAATTAAAGTCCTTCCAACTCTGGGGATGATGCTCTACCCATTGCGCCATCTAACTGCCCCTAAAAATATAAAATGCTTCGCAAATTTGAGTGTCATCCTTGTGCAGGGACTATGATAATCTTTTCTGTATTGCTCCAATTTTAATATGTGTTTTCACATATTAAAATGGCATAGCGTGCCATGGCAAGCATGCTAACTGGATTTTAATTATCACTTCAGGCATAGTAATGCAACCCTAACCAACTGTCTAACTGTAACCAAAAAGGATTTAAATGCTGCAGTTCTTGACCCCTAATTGCTTATAATTTATAACATCTGGTAAAAGAAAATGAGGGAACTCAAGGAATATCTCAAGAGTCCTTAGCAGCAAGGTCAAGTGCCAAAGTCATTAAGTTAACCCTGGTTTAATCTACCAATTTTTGTCATTTAAAATGAGAGTTTGAAGAAGTGGCTACAGTTCCAGGAAATTCTTGCTCATAATGGTCTAAATCAATGAAAATTTATTAAAAAGAAATTCATTCTTTTTAAAGAAAACCCAATCCAATTTAGCAAGAAGATTCAAAAGAGAAAGGATTTAAAGAAGAGCATATGAAAAGAGAATTAGAAGAAAAAAAAGTGGAGAGAGGAATCAGAGAATCAACAATTTAGAGGTGGAAGAGAATTAGGAAGCCATAGAATCCAGCCTTACATTATATAGATAAGAACTAAGTGAAGACTAGGAAAAGTTATGTGGCTTGCCCAGAGTCATTTGGCTAGTGATAGGATTTAAGGTCTTCCTGATTCTATTCCTTATCCTGATCTCTGTCACCTAGATGCTTGGTTTTTAATATTTTGAACCCAAGAAAAGGTCATAGTATAGAGATATGATCTGTCTCAGTTTATAGCCATGAGACCCACTCATTTTCCTGACTATATCTTAGAAGAACATAGCACTAGTTCCCAGTGGTTAATGCAGTTCAATTATAACCATTTAAAATTTCAGTCTTACCATATTGACTGGATAACTTCTTAAATGGAAAGAGAATGAAGTGAAGCCATTAGAGCTATTTGTACTTTCAGAACATACCTAGCACCAGGGACAGATTGAAGTCTTGATTCCTCATGTTATGCTTTTAAACTTTATTTTCTAGGTCAAAGAGTGTGTTTGTTAGCTAAGTGCAGTGGAACTAGAGATAAGCAGAACGCAGTATTCTGAAGGTAAATCAAAAGATAGCTGGATTTTTACTCTTCAGTGCTAAAAAGGACAGTTAGAAAGACATAAATAATGGAATGATTGTCCCTTCCATATAGATCATTCCAAGCCTTAATTTTTCCCCTGAGGCAATTGGGATTAAATGACTTGCCCCGGGTCACACAGCTAGGAAGTGTTAAGTGTCTGAGACCAGATTTGAACTCAGGTCCTCCTGACTTCAGGGCTGGTGCTCTAATTACTGTACCACCTAGCTGCCCCCTAAGCCTTAATCTTGAAGAATGGTTCTTGCTGCCATTTGCAAGGACAGTCAGTGCTTTGGGTTCTGAGTGTCACAGTCTTAGTGAAGTACTTCAGTACTGACCTACTTAGAATTGACTAATGGATTGGTTTCTTACCAGTCATGCCTGTCAATTACATTGCTTAAATGTTCTCTACTTGAGTATGTCCTCTTGTAATGTAGTTCTGATGTCAGAGAAGACTAGGCAAGTCCTAGGGCAGTGAGAATCATTCTTGACCACAAGAGTATGGGCAAGAGCCAGTAACTAGAAGACCAGGCTGGGAAGGTATCAAGAACACTGAGCAATCAAGGAATCAAGAGAGAGACAGAGATAAAGCGAGACAGTGACAGACACAGAGAGAGACAAAGAAAGAGATACAGAGACAAACACAGAGAGACAGAGACAGAGAGACACACAGAAAGGGGCTGAGATAAACACAGAGACAGAGAGAAAAAGAGACAGAGACAGACACAGAGAGAGACAAAGACAGGCACAGAGAGAAAAACACAGAGAGAGACAGAGACAGAGATAGAGAGAGACAAACACAGAGAGAGACAGAGACATAGAGAGACACACACAGAGAGAGACAAAGACAGAGAGACAGAAATAGACACAGAGAGAGTCAAAGAAAGAGATACAGCGACAAACACAGAGAGACAGAAGCAGAGAGACACACAGAAAGAGGCTGAGATAAACACAGAGACAGAAAGAAAAAGAGACGGAGACAGACACAGAGAGAGACAAAGGCAAAGAGACAGAGGCAGACATAGAGAGACAGAGGCAGAGAGACACAGAGAGAGACAAAGACAAAGAGACAAAGGCAGACATAGAGAGAAAGAGGCAGAGAGACACACAGAGAGACACAGAGACAGAGACAGACAGAGAGAGACAAAGACAGAGGCAGACAGAGAGACAGAGGCAGAGAGAGAGAGAAACAGAGAGACAGAGACAGACACAGAGAGAAACAAAGACAGAGGGACACACACACAGAGAGAAAGAGAGAAATACAAAGACATAGAGAGACAGAAACAGACAGAGATAAACAAAGAAAGACAAAGACAGACATGAGAGAGACAGAGATAGACAAAGACAAAGAGACAAAGACAGACACAGAGAGACAAAGACATAGAGAAAGAGAGATACACACACAGAGAAGAGATGAACAATGTGCCTGAAGGGAAGCCAAGACAATTCATAGTCAGAATAAGCCAGAGCTCCAAACTATCGGAGAGATTGGATGCATGAAAGGGAATCAAATGCAAGTAAATTGAGAGAACTATTTTAAGGGGAAAAAAAAACACTCCAAAATCTATTAGAAGCAAGGATAAATCAGAAATAGACATTAGGAGTCAAGTGCCTTTGTTTGTACTCCCCAGTGCTTGGAATAGTGTGTGATATATGATATAGTAGGTGGTTAATAAGTCCTGTCTGGCACATAGTTGGTGCTTAATAAGTTCTTATTGACTTAACTGTTAATTCTTTGATCCAAGATAGCCTTTGTATCCCTTCATGAATGCAGCACCAAACCATAATGTAACATTTAACAATATATACAACAGGGTAGGAAATTGGATTCCTAAATTGATCTTCCTAATTACTATTCTTCACCTCTGTGCCTTTGTACTGGCTTTCACCTATCTCAAGAATGCTTTCCCTCCACATCTTCCTATCTTTCCATCTTGAAATGACTGGTTTCCTTCAAGATTCAGTTCAAATTCTTCCTTTCACAAATAATTTTTGACCTTGCACCACCATTCCCAACTGCCATCTCCTCAAAGACTATTTTATATTTGGTTGCAATGTTGTCCATGTATCTTTCACTCTTTATATCTCTCAAAATTTACCACAACATCTAGCACAAAGAATGTATTTCATAAATGCTTGTCTATCAATTTATTGATTTCCATTATCCCACAGCTAGTTTCTGGCAGAACTATATCTTGCATCTGAATCTAATTCTGATTCTAAGTCTAGGGCTTGCTCCATTAATACCACACTGCTAAAACAGAATCAATTATATGTTCAGCATCTTAATATAAGCAATTAGGCGGCTCAATACATAGTGTACACTGCACCAAGTCAGGAATATCTAAGTTCAAATCTGGCCTTCATAACTAAGATTACTTTGGCTGCATCATAAAGAACATGGGGAGCAGCATACAAGTAGAGTAGGGAACTTTAATTGTGCTCCTAGAGATCACAGTCAATGGAGTTTGTTGTATTGGGGAAGCAAGGGAAATTGCAAAGTATGGCCTGAACTTGAGAATACTTATTTTGGTGTAGTAAGTCACTATGCTTTTCAGTTCACTCATTTGTAAATAATTGGTTGATGTTTAAGTTCTCTTTCATATGGAAATTGATTATGATTTCTAAGGCAAGCCACTTAGCCTCAGTTTCCTCAATTGTAAAAATTGAACTAATAATAATAATAACTTTCTTAGAGGACTGTTATGAGAATCAAATGAGATAATTTTGTAAAGTGCTTGGCAGAGAGCCTGACATATATAGTAGGTACCTAGTAAAGCTTGTCTGGGGTAGTTAGGTAACATAATGAATAGAGTGCTGGACCTGGAATCAGGAAGACTCATTTTCCCGAGATCAAATCTAACCTCAGATTCTTATTACTTTTGTGACCTTAGGCAAGTCATTTAACCCTATTTGCCTCAGCTTCCCCATCTGTAAAATGAGTTGGAGAAGGAAATAGCAAAACACCCTAGCATCTTTGTTATGAAAATCCCCCAAATAGGGACACAAACTCAGATCCAAATGAAAAATGCTTGTACCCTTTCCCCTTAATATATGCTATCCATTTGTGGAGAACCAAAGAAAAGTTTGCATTTCTAACAGAATGTTTTTCACTGTGTTAATTATCACATATATTTAGCAGGCCATCATCAGTCATAGAAATAATCTTATCAACTCATCTCTCTGTGTTTCTCTCTGAGCCAGATATGTTGGATGAGAATCACTTACAAATTGAAGCTATACCACAACATATATAAGGTTTTACAACAAAACCAGCCCTTCAAATTGATCAATATCATACTCCTCACACTATTTTTGTAAGCCTGAAAGTGTCATTTAATTGTGATTTTATGATCATCATCATTACTGCTATTGCCACCTTCCTTTTATGGAGGTCAAAACATTTACCAAGATTTTCTAGCCTCAAGTAGGAGATTAATACTGTGTTCTTTAATAAATGAATAGTCTCTGAAGTATAGAAATCCCTATATTTTGGCAAACCATTTGTGCATTGGGAATGAAATTATCAAAGATAGAATGCACATTATTACCTTTATAGAACTTTGTTATATTATGGTCAGAGAATTGGAACTAGAAGGAACTTTAGATATCATCTAGTTCAATCCCTCCCTCATTTTATGGATAAAGAAACTGAGGGTGAGAGAGGGGAAATGATTTGTTTTTAGTCAAATAATAAGTAGTACAATTAGGATTACAGTCCAGATCCTTTTCTCCTAGTATGGTATTCTTTCCACTACACCATATTATTATGCTAGTATACTAGGAAATATTATACTAGGTATACCAGGAAAAGAGTTCAATGATTTTCTGAGAACTCACAAATATATATATATGTATATATACATATATATACATATATATTTTGGGGCAATAAATCATTCAGCATGAAAAGATCATAGTCATTTTTAACTTCTGACATCTTAAAAACATCTCAAACTACACCAATGCAGTCTAATTTGATTGAGTCATGATTGCTTTGATACCTTAAATCATCTGATGTCATTTGGTCTTTTGCAGAATTATACTTTCAGAAATCATTTGAGCTGAAGTATATACAGGGAGGCTGTATTGATTTGTGATTACTCTATAATGGAATTTACCAAATATATTGGCATTTAATAATGGATTTTACTTTTGAGTTTCTGTTATATATTTTCTCCTTCATAATTCTGGGAAGATGGAGCAGTAGATACGAAAATTCCAAACTTTCCAGATGTTCCCCACAAACAAGAAAAATATCACCTCAGGGCAAACATAGAAAAGGTAAAAACAAAAAACAAACAAGAATTGGGGCAGAACAGTGACCTTCCTGGGATAACCAGAGAAGATCTGAAGATAACAGGTCAGAGGTTTGGCCCAGGTAAAATGTGAACACCTCCAGGCTAGTTGTAAGACCAGGAACCAGCTGAATTGGAAGGTGGTCTGGCCTGAGGCACTGGAATTTTCACTTCCTGAACTGTGTGGAAAGTTGGGTGGCTGAGTTGGGGAAGACTGAGAGGGTAGGCTAGGACCAGCTCTGCTGCCAAATTGTGGCCCTGGATAGGAAGGAACCAGCACACATCCAGTAAGTGCACAAGCAGTGCAGCAGGAGGCTGCTGGTTGTGAGCATTTACTGGAGGACAGAGTCCTCAGTTTCAGTTCCAGGCCAGAGAGCACAATAGAAAGAAGACATGAGGTCAGAGTCATCATGCCCCCTAAACCCCAAGAGTAGAGGTGATTATACTAACAATCTACAATAATTTTTTTAAATGAGCAAAGGAAAAAGAACCCAACTAAATAAAGTTTCTAGGGAAATAGAGAGAATAGAAGTTCATCTTCAGAAAATACTGAAGTTTAAAAAGCCCTGCCTGTTCTAAAGAATAATACCAAATTGTCACTTGCTCAAAAAAAAAAAAAAGAATTTACAGAATAATTCAAAAAAGACTTTTAAAAGTCAAATGAAAGAGGTTGAGGAAAAATTAGAAAAAAATAAGAACAAGTCAAGAAAAACAAAAGGATTTCTGACAACTAGAAAAGGAGATACAGAATCTTTTTTTTCTTTTTGTATATTTATTTTTTAACAATAGATTTTATTTTCAAAATACATGAAAAGATAGTTTTCAACAGAGATCCAAAATACTTAGGAAAAATGTGACTCCTTGAAAACTAGAACTGGACAAGCAGACAGCACCAAAATCATGAGACTAAAAAAAAATTAAAACAAAATACGAAGGATTTAAAAATAGAAGAGAATGTGAGATATTTCATAAGAAAAAGAACTGATCTGGAGAACAGAACAAGAAGAGAAAACATAAGAATAATTGACCTACCTGAAAGCTACAATCCCCCCTCCCCCAAAAAAAGGAATCTTGATGCAATAATACAAGAAATAATTAAAGAAAATTTCCCTGAACAGTTAGAACAAGAGGGGAAAATAGAAATAGAAAAAAATCCACCAATTACCACCTGAGACCCTATGAAACAAACCTAAAAAGCATCAGAGTCAAATTCCAAAACTTGGGGTCAAGAAGAAAATATCATGAGGAACAAGAACAAAATAATGCAAATATAGAAGTGCCACAATTAGAACAAGACCTATCAGCAGCTACATAAAAAGACCACAGATCTTGGAACACTATATAGTGAAGACCAAAAGAGCTGAGTTGCAGCCAAAAATAATATGCCCATATTAAGCATAATACTGAATGGAAAAAAATGAGTATTCAATGAATTGCTAGATTTAAGGGATTTTATTACAAAAGATTTGAATTTAATAGAAAATTAACAAACAAGATCCAAGAGAAATATAAATATCAAATATTAATTACAAGGGACTCAATGAGAACAAATTGTTTTATATGTGAAAATGTAAACTGCATGTCTAAGATTGTCATTAGTAATTAGGTAGTTTTATAGAAAGGCTCAGGTAAAGTTGAATACAATGTGATTCTAAAAATGCAAAACCTTTTAGGAAACATAGAGGAATTAGTTGGGGAAGAGGGGTACTAGTTCTGGAACCTTGCTCTCATCAGGAACAGGTTAAAGAAGGAACTACATACACACATATGTGTGATATATACATACACACATATATGTATGTATGTATATATATATATATATATATATACATAAAAAAGAATAAATTCAAAAGTATATAAAAGAGAATAAAAGAAAACCTACAAGGAAGCAAAGAAAAAATGGACAGCTATGAATGTAATGTGTAGTATTTATTTATAGGCTTTCTTGAAAAGGAAATAGTTGTGTGTGTATGTACATATATATATTACATGCATATATACAATTTTTTTAAATTCTAAAAGAAATAAGAGGATAAAGGGATAGAGAGGGGGAAAGGATAAAGGAGGGATTTTTAGAGCAAACCCTATTCACATCAGACCAGGATTAAGAGAAAACAACATACACAGTTAGAATGGAATAAAAGCCTTCTAAACTTGTAAAGAAATATTGAGATGAGGGAATAGGGTAAGACAGGGGAGATATAGAATAATGTATAGATTAATAGGACTGAGATCAAATATGGAGGTTAATGGGAATGGGAGAAAGAGAGAAAGAAAGAGAAAGAGAGAGAGAAAAGGGAAGGATGGGGGGAAGGAGAAAGGAAGGAAGGAAGATAGACGAACATATATGAAAGGTTATAAAAGTCTTCTAAATTCAGATCAAAACAAGAGGTCAAGGGGAAAGAATGTGGATAAGGCAAGGGAGGGATTCTAGGAAGGGATAGGGTTAAAAATAGGAGGACAAGGTAGTAAGTGGAAGTAAAGCAGTGAAGTCAAGACACAGAGAAAATAAGAGATATATACAAGCATAAAATAAAAATCTGAAGTAGAATTTATTATACAAAAAAGCAGAGGTCATAATCATAATTTCAGACAAAGTTAAAGCTAAAATAGATTAGGTTAGAAGAGAAAAGCAGGGAAAGTATACTCTATTTCAGTCATGTTAATCAATGCTGGTTTAGAGTACATAAAATTAGACAGTATCAGGTTGGAATATTGTTTTGGTGTAGGAAATGAAGTGTTGGTAAAGTTATGAAGGAAAATGTTATCTACCTTCCGAGAAACAGGACAAGCAAGCCGAATTTGATCTTAAATACATGCAAATCAATGTATGTGTGTATAATTATAGATACTGATGTGTGTATGTATATGCATGCATGTATATATTTATGATTATATGTTTATGTAAATAATGTATATATGTGTACATATATATGCATATGTATATTGTGTGAATATAACATGTAATATTTATAGGTTTTCTTGAAAAAGAAATTCATTGCTTTATATTTTGAATCCTCTCTTCATTCTATTACACAAATGACAATTTTTTCTTTTCCTATTTTGCCTTTGTTTTAAAATAAAACAAATGACACATTAAATCATCTATATCATTGATATTCTATGCACATTGAGACCAGAAAGTAAGAACCAAGGCCACCTTTTAGACTCCTGTGTAGTATAAAATAAAATGTTAGAAGGTAAAATGTCTCCCAGTTGCACATCTCACAGCTGCAAGGAAACCATTATTAGGGCAAGAAAGAAAATCTTTCTCACTGTCTGTACTTTAGTCCTAAGGGATAAATATCTTTTTTTCTACAGGTTAATTTGTTTCCTTGCTTTTTCTCTGTTTTCTCCAGAGACTTAAATATTATACAAACCTATGTTGCCAATTCCTGTTTGAATATAAACACAAACCCAAAAATTCCTGCTGATAACATTTTCTCATGTGAAACATTCAACTCTGTGGGTCACATCTATATGTCAATAATTTTCCATTTCCTTCTAGGATGTTTTGGTCTTTGAAATATTTTTCATGACCAGTTTTAGAAAATATATACAGTCATACTATATATAGTAAGTAATAATTATTGCTGAACTTAGGGCTTAACTTTTTTGTACATTTTGTATCAAGAACATATGTGTTAAACATGTGTCTTTTTAATTTTTTATTAATACTTTTTATTTGCAAAACATATGTATGGGTAATTCCTAAACATTAACCCTTACAAAGCTTTCTGTTACAAAATTTTCCCCCCTACTCCCCACCCCTCCCCTAGATGGCAGGATATCCACTACATGATAATTATGTTAGAATACTTAAGAAATCGAATATATGTATAGTTATTGCCACCCATCATTTTTTTGCAGGAGAAATCGTATCTACAAGAAATAATAATCCGACAAAGGAAATACAATGCAAGTAAACCTCAATAGAGAGCATGAAAATGTTATGTTGTGGTCCACATTTCACATCCCTCTCTCTGGGTGTATATGGCTCTCTTCACTGAACAATTGGAACTGGTTTGAAGTATTTCATTGTTGAAGAGAGTCATGTCCATTAGAACTGATCCTCATATAGTATTGTTGTTGCTGTGAATAATGATCTCCTGGTTCTGCTCACTTCACTGAGCATCAGTTCATGCAAGTCTCTCCAAGTCTCTCTGAAATCGTCCTGCTGGTCATTTCTTACAGAGCAATAATATTCCATAACATTCATATACCATAATTTATTCAGCCACTCTCCAATTGATGGGCATCCATTCAGTTTCCAGTTTTTAGCCACTACAAAAAGAGCTGCCACAAACATTCTTGCACATGTGGGGCCCTTTCCTTCTTTTATGATTTCTTTGGAATATAAGCCCAATAGAAATGCTGCTGGATCAAACGGTATGCACAGTTTGATAACTTTTTGAGCATAGCTCCAAATTGCTCTCCAGAATGGTTGGATCCATTCACAGCTCCACCAACAATGCATCAGTGTCCCAGTCTTCCCACATCCCCTCCAACATTCATCGTTATCTTTTCCTGTCATCTTAGCCGATATGAGATGTGTGTAGTGGTACCTCAGAGTTGTCTTAATTTGCATTTCTCTGATCAATAGTGATTTGGAGCACCTTTTCATATGACTACAAATAGTTTTAATTTCATCCTCTGAAAATTGTCTGTTCATATCCTTTGACCATTTATCAATTGGAGAATGGCTTGAATTCTTATAAATATGAGACAATTCTCTATATATCTTAGAGATGAGACCTTTATCAGAACCATTAAATGTAAAGATGATTTCCCAATTTGATGCTTCCCTCCTAATCTTGTCTGCATTAGTTTTGTTTGTACAGAAACTTTTTAACTTAATATATTCAAAATTATCTATCTGGTGTTCAATTAAGAGTTCCAGATCTTCTTTGGACATAAATTTATTCCATCTCCACAGGTCTGAGAGGTAAACTATCCTATGTTCCTCTAATTTGGTTATGATATCACTCTTTATATCTAGATCATGAACCCATTTAGATCTTATCTTGGTGTGCGGTGTTAGGTGTGGGTCCAGCCTCAATTTCTTTCACACTATAAACATGTATCTTTTAAAGAGTTCTCAAAGAACATTCTTTTTCCTGCTTGAGGCTAGTGTGTCTGAGAAAGCTCTTAAAGGATAAACTCTCAGTTTCAATCAGCAGTGCTCCAAACCCTCTTATTCATTAAAAGGGACTGTGAGGTTTCTAAAATTTTGGGAAAGTAGCTGCTATTCAGACTAGTTAATGGATATTTTTTACTGATCCTTTTTTTTCTTTTTTTCTGGGTAAAAGAGCTATATTTCCCACACGTGAAAAAGCCCAAGAAGAAGCAGAATGACATTCAGGTGGGATGGCACAGTGGGACCACTGGTAGGAGACCAGGATCAGCGGACAGCAGTCAGTGCTTTTTGCTTGTGCCTCCACTCAGGGCCTATCCTACCTCATTTGCTCCATCTACTAGTCTAACAAAGCCTATGAAACCCTTTAGTTCTGATTAGCAACAGGAGCAAAGCAGCCATGGTTTCCACCAGAGGGAGATCCCAGGGACCATGGTTTCTTTTGGACCTCTCTCTGGAGAACCCTTGGGGCTAGATCATTGGCAACTTGACATCCAGGTCCTGGATTGGTGCACGGAGTTGCAGTTGGGGGGGATGGAAGGTTTGAAGTTAAACCTGTCTCCCACGAGATCCCTTTAATCTCCCTGGAGACAATACATTGGTTCCTTCGTCTGCATGGACTCCTTTCTGCTTAGGAGCATGAGAAAGCCCGATAATAGTCAGAAATAATAAGATGCTGAGTGACAGAAAATTTTATCGTGCGCTTCTCTGGTGGACGCTAGATCACCAGGCTCCAGTATCCCTGCTGGAGCAGACACAAGCTTGATACATTTGCCTTATGGGTGGATGAAGAAGCAGACAGCAGATGCTATTCTGTGCCCAGGTTACAGTGACTTCTCTTGTAGTATGATGGCATGACCATGGTTCCCCTGGATCTGGCCTTGCTCAGGGGCTGCCACCACTTCCTCGGCCCCCCCGCCAGTCAGCATTCCATTGCTCAGCTTCTCTGGTACCTT
>JAJPUD010006638.1:10235-21730 GCA_023553655.1 Myrmecobius fasciatus | reverse complement strand
TATGATGATCAACTGTGATTTTTCTCAACAATGTGGTGATTCAAAGCAATTCCAAAAGACTTGGGATATAAAATGTCATCTGCATATAGAGAGAGAACTATGGAGACTAAATGTGGAACAAAGCATGATATTTTCATTTTTTGTTTGCTGGTTTTTTCTTGCTTGCTTTTTTCCCCCTTTTTGTCTGATTTTTTTTTACATATTTAAAAGAATTGCACATATTTAACCTATATCAGATTATTTGCTGTCTGGGGGAGGGGAGAGATAAGGGAGGAAGGAAGAAACATTTGGAACACAAAGTCTTACAAACTGTTGAAAACTATCTGTAAATGTATTTGGAACATAAAATACTACTGAAATTTATTTTTAAAAGATTGGTCATGAAATACAAAGTTTACACAACAAGAAATTTAGTTTGGCTAAAATATAAAAAGAAGGAACTGTGTTCAATAAACCAGAAAAAGTAGGTTTGAGCCATAATGGAGAAAGCTTCAAACATCAATCATGGAAGTTAATATTTTATCTTAGTATTAATAGGAAGTCACAGTTTTTGTTTTGTTTTGTTTTGTTTTATACCATAGGGGTGACAACTTCAAGCAAGTGTTTTAGAAAAATGACTTTGACAGTCACATTTGAAAGATGGATGAAAATAGAAAGAAACCTGAGGCAGAAAGAATAAATGAATTATTTCATTAATTCAGTCAGAAGTAATGAGGGCTTAAGCTACTGTGATGGTTGCTGAAATACAGAAAAAGTGTTAGGTGAAAGATGTTATAGAGGCAAAATGGGCATGATGTACAATTGATTGACTATATGGGGTAAAGGTAAGAGAAGAATTGGGGATAACTAAGAGATTGCAAACCAGAATTATTGAAGAATTATTGTGCCCTTAATAGAAATATGGAAATTAGAAAGAGGAAAATTTCAGTCAAAATATTGATATCTGTTTTGGATATTTTTAATTTCAGCTGCTTATAAGACATCCAGATGGAGGTGTCTAGCAAACATTTGGTAATGAAAGACTGAAGTTCAGCAAAGAGATGATGGCAAAATGTGGAACTTTGGGAATCATGGGAATATGTGTGTTAATTGGCATGAATTCATAAGGAGAAATGTATAATGAGAAAATAGGGCCCAGATTAGTCCACTGGATAATGCCAAAAGCTTGAGGGTAGGATGTGGATGAAAAACCAGCAAGGAAGATTAACTATGATAAAACACACTGGAAAAGAATTAGGAGGGAACAATGCCACAAAAATACAGGGAGGATGGAATATTCAGGAAGAAAGATTTTCACTACTTAAAAAGACAAAAAGAATGATGAAGATGGAAAAAGGTGATTCATATTAGCAATTTAAAATGATTAGTAACATTAGAAAAAGCAATTTCACTTAAATAGCTGGATCAGAAGTCTTATTATAAGATGATAAGTGGAAAATTTTAAAAAGGAGTCAATAAGTATAAATTTAGATGTTACTATTATTGTGGAAAAAAAACACTCTATATGCCAAGCATTATGCTAAACTCTGGATATACAAATATGATAACAAAGACAGTTCCTACTTTCAAGGGACTTATATTCTAATGGAGAAAGACAGCACATATAGAAGTACCAAGGAGGGAAACTTTGGTATAAAATATAAAAATCTATATTAATTTGAAACTCTGCTACATAATGATCTGAAAGAAATTGTCAAAAGAATCTTCCATTGTATACAACAAAAGAGTGCATCCATGAACACAAGAAACCGTGCTAAATGTCATTTGTTAATAATATAGCACAAAAGTTTCTAGACTTACCCAACTCTACTCCAATTATAGGTTGAAAGTTCAGAGTGCTCTTGGCTATTAATCAGTCTCTTGCTTGAAGTACATAGTAGTTTCTCTTGACAGGTTTATTCTCTACTAGATTCAGTCAAGATCATTCCTGAGAATGGCTTCCAGACTGATCTATTGTTGCTACTGGATCCAATTGCCTAGGTTATTTTGATAGGTCTTCTGACTTTTTGAAGCTCAAAAGGTCTGGTCCATCTTCAATACTCATCAGAAAAGAATGAATCACAACAAAGACAGAAGAAACAGAGACCATATTCATGGCCATATGGTAGCTGGGGTTGGGGGGTGGATAGAGAGGAATAATCTGAGGTTCTTGCCCTAAAGAATGACTCACAGCAATTCTTTCTTTCAACACATTCAGAAAAGAGTTAATCTATTTAAGATTATTGAGCAAAAACTCCATTCTGGCTAGGTAATAAATAAAAAATCTTTTGGTCACAGTACAGTAATCTGACAGAAAATGGACAATTACTGAGCATATCCTGAATCAGGATATTTCTCAAAGTTTAGGCAACAACAAGAAATTTAGTTTGGCTAAAACATAAGGTATATAAGAAGGAACTCATCAAGTTTATAGTTGTATATGTAAATTGTTAAGCCCTCATTGGTCATTTTTCTCTTTTCACTAACAGTCAGGACACAAAAAAGCTATCCATAGGAGATTTAAAAAAGAATGGCTCTCGTTACATTTGTCTTATCACTCATCATTGTAGATAAATTATATTCTATGGAGGGCCAAGTCTCTTTCTCCTATAATTTGAAAGACCTGAATTCAAATCCAGCCCACTTAGCTGTATGACCCTGAGCAAATAACTGTTTTGTTTTTTTTGGGGGGGGGAGGGAGGAGCAAGCCAAAGTAACTTGCCCAGGGTCACACAGCTAGTAAATGTTAAGTATATGAGGTCATATTTGAACTCAGGTCCTCCTGACTTCAGGGACAATGCACCATTTAGCTGCCCACCTGAGCAAATCACTTAATTTTTGATTGCCTTAGTTTCCTCACCTGTAAAAGGAGGATAATAATAGCATCTATCTCCCAATATTGTGAGGATAAAAGGAGATAATAATTGTAAAGTACTTCACATAGGGTACACATGATAGCTTAATAAATGCTTATTTGCTTCCTTTCTTTTTCAGGGGATCAGCACAGTCAAAATTATTTTCCTAATAATACTAAGTCATTTCAACTTCTAATACAATAAAATGTTTATAATTATAACCAACACAAACAAACTATCTTTGGGGAATTCTCAATGATTTTTTAAAATATAAAGAGGATCTGAGATCAAAAGCTTTGAGAAACT
Organism: Myrmecobius fasciatus; assembly: GCA_023553655.1. Lineage (NCBI taxonomy): Eukaryota > Metazoa > Chordata > Mammalia > Dasyuromorphia > Myrmecobiidae > Myrmecobius > Myrmecobius fasciatus. The sequence continues at coordinate 18,590 of JAJPUD010006638.1, read as the reverse complement.
TTGATCTAGGTTAATACTTCAATTTATTTATTTGAACTTTTCCCTGCCTTACTTCAAGAAAGTAATTGGACTTTAGTGGAGTCATGATGGATAAGAAAACGTGGAAGGAGCCATATTTTGTATAGACAGTGTTTTGAGGAGGTGGGAGAAGATGGGGTAGAAGAATACCCTAGATTTGGTCTTGGCCTAGATTTCTTCTCTTCCTTTGGGTGGAGGAAGACCTTTGAGTTTCAAAGGGTTAAGAGGATTTGTTGATTTTCTGACTTCCCACTGATATCCTAGCTGTGTTCTAGGAACAGTAACAATTAATGACAGTATCCTCACTGGGGACCACAGATAAACTAGTTGAGATGAAGAAAATATATTCACCCTACAGAAAAACTATCCCATACCTAAGAGGGCTGAACATCTTTAGGATATCAGCAAATAGACATCTAGGAGTAGTGAATTACTATTTTTTTTTGCCACGTGTTCCCCAAGCTTACTTTCCTCTGGATTCTTTATATATTGGAGGAGGAAAGGAGGGAAGGAGAGAGGAAGAGAGGAGGAGAAGGAGAGGGGGAAGAGAGGAGGAGAAGGAGAAAGGGGGAAAGAGAGGGAGAGGAAAAGGAAAAGGAAGAGGGAGAGGGAGGGAGCTGGAGATCTGACTGCCATGTCTAACATGAGTTGGGAGATTCACTCTGGCATCTATATATGATCCACATATATCACCAAATACATATTATATATGTGTTACCAAAATGCATTATGTACATTGTTTATACCATGAATTTCTGAGGACAATAGGGTTCAAGAACTGTCGATTTTACTCAAATAGATTGACTGCCTGATAAGTGAACAACTGAGGTATGTTCTCACCTGATTAATGTATCAGAGTTAAATGAGGTGGGTTTTTTTTTTATTCCTTATGCACACAAAACATAGAATAGGATGCAGCAAATGTGATGGATAACTTCAAAGCCCTTGACCTTGGAATTCATAGTCAGACAAAATTAGAATCAAGACTGAAAGACTGAAGCGAACTAAAGGAAAACTTAAACAAAATACCTATGCACTGTGGTTTGTACTGAGGAAGCAGATTATACACCAAAATGAGTACGCTATATTCCCTGGGGAATTCAGCTAGCTACTTCTAGTCCCATGGATGTAATAATGGGATTCCAAGCACGTTCTAAACAACTATTAAAAACATCTGAGTATTAAAGGAAATGTCTGTATTTCATTGCCCAAATGGAAGTCAATGTTCTACATTCATCTGGATAAACAATCTTGACTTATTTATCTATACAATACGTGTTGGAAGAATGTATTGAAAACACAAACAGTTACCAAGTAAAATATGGACTGTTGGTTTATTTTCTTTAGTGGCTTCCTGGAAAGGAATGAAAGTTTTGTTGATTTTTTTTCACATGTAAGGGCACAGAAGTTTATTTCCTCTCCTGGAATGTAACCTGGAATTTCTTTTGATGTGGAAAGACACAAAGCTATTCTCAAGAAAGGAGAAAAGGGAGGGAAAATGTAGAGGCAGAAGTGACCTTATAAATGCAAAAAGATGGGCTTTTCAGTTAGGCTAATTCTTCTCCAAATTCAATCAAAACTTGAATAAAAATTCAAGTCACTGAAATTTTAAATAAAATAGGTTCCAGGCCATTTCTGAAACACAATGTGATAAAAAATAGTATCTGGATTATGAATCAAAATGCCAGCTTGGTAGCTAAATAACACAGTGATGTTTGGTAAGTCTCCCAACTTTGGGGGCCTACTGTTTTCTCACCCATAAAGTGAGAGAGTTTGACTAAAGAAGGACTCGAACTTTTTGTATGTCATGGTCAGTCTAGGGAAATCTATGGACCCCCTCTCAGAATAATGTTTCTAAATGCATAAAATTATAAAGAAAATCAATTATAGAGAAATATAGTAATCATTTTTTTAAATGTAACCGTCTCAAGTTAAGAACTACTACTATACAATGATCTCCAAGATTCCTTCTAGCTCAAAATGCGATGACCTTGTGATACTATAATTTAAAAACTTCTAAGGTGTCTTCTAGTCATAGTATTTCTTGATTCCCTAGTGCTCACAAGTTTGTCATGTATTTAAAATTTCATTATCACAATAACTCCAGAAGGGAAATGTATTCAGAAGGGAAAGGTAGAAGAAAAGTAAGAGATAAATCAATTAATTGTCATATCCAATAACACAGAAAACACAATAGAAAAGTTGAGATAATGAAAGAGAAGAGACCACAGAACATTAGTGATCAAAAAATATTAGAGGTCATATAATTTAACTTTGCTAAACAATTTTAGGAAATAGTATAAAGAAAAGAAAGCAAAACCAGGAGAACAATATGGACAATGAGTCTAATGCTAAAATATTCCAATTAGTCTGTGAGCTCATCAATATACCAGATGGTACAGTGAATTGAGCACTGGGCTTGGAGTCCTGAAGATCTAAATTCACATCTGATTTCAGATACCTACTAACTGTGTGACCCTGAAAAAGTCATTAAGTGACTTACAGTCTGCCTTATCTATAAAATGGACATAACAATAGCCCCTACACTCCAGAGATGTTGAGAAGATAAAATAATATCTGGAACTCCTTGAAAAGACCATCTACAATAGGTACCTCCACTTTCTTTTCTTTCACTCTCTTCTTAACCCCTTAAATCTGCCTTCTGACCTTAGCATTCTACCAAAACTGTTTTCTCCCACATTACTCATCATCTTAATTGTCAAATCCAATCATTCTCCTTGACTCTGCAGTCTTTGAGACTGCTAATCATACTTCCTTCCCTAATACTCTCTTCTCTCTGCATTTTTCTACTATATTACTGCAATTTCTCAGTTTAAAAAAACTGGATCCTCCTCAAGATCATTCCCTCAGGTTTCTTTTCTAGATCCTCATCTCTTCTCCCTCTATATTACTTCAGTTGGTGATCTTATCCACTCCCATGGATTAATTACTGCTGATGGTTCTCAAATCTACCTTTCTTGCCCTAAACTGATGGCATTTCCAACTGCCTATTAGATACCTTGAACCTAGTAGACATCTTAAATTCAATATGGCCAAAACAAAACTGAATATCTTTTCCCCCTACCACCACTACCACTACCACCTTCTCTATAACTGAAGAAGATAAGATTATTATTCTCCAAGTCCCTCAAGTCTCAACCTAGGACTAATCCTGTATTCTTTACTATCTCTCAGTCCCTATATCCAAGCCATTGCCAAGGCTTGTAGACTTTACCTTGGCAATAAGTGTCCAATAAGCCCCCTTATCTCCTCAAACTTTACCATTTCTCTAGGGCAAGCTTTCATCAACTCATACTTTGATTATTACAATAACATGCTGGTGGATCAACCTATCTCAAGTCTCCCTTGATCTATTCAACCATTAAAGTGATTTTCTTAAAATTCAGGTCTGATCATTAGACACACACACACACACACACACACACACACACACACACTCTACTTAATAAACTTCAGTGACTTCTTACTGCTTCAAAAAGCAAATACAAAATGTTCGGTTTGACATTCAAAGTCCCTATGACTATCACCTCCTACATTTCCATCCATTTTTATCCCCTACACTCCAATATGTGTTCTTCAATCCAATAACACTAACCTCCCAATTGTTCCACAAATAGGAAACTTCATCTCTCAGTTAAAACATTTTCTCTGGCTATTTCTCATGTTTAGAATTCTCTCCCTCTTTATTCTAGTACTGAATTCTCTAGCTTCCTTTAAGTTCCAATTAAAATCCTACCTTCTACTTTCTCTTATCCCTCCAAATTCTAGTGCTTTCCCTCTTTTAATTATTTCCTGTTAATCCTATATAGAGCTCATGTTGCATATATGCATTTGCATATAGTCTCCTCCATTGGATTGTAAGCTTTGTGAGGACAAGTATTGTCTTTTGCTTCTTTTGATATCCCAGCTTAGCAGAATGCCTGGAACATATTAGATGCTTAATAAATGTTTATGGAACTGAATTGAAAAAAAAATTTAAGTGATACATCTTGTTATCATAATCATTATCATTTTCATTAATACTAGTAGTATTATTATGATCATCATTATTTTCCCTCCAATCTTGAAGGCTACATTTCACATCATCAATGTGATCTTTGTCCATCTCCTTCCATAAGTTCATCACAGGGAATTCACCTGGATATTGGATACTGGGTGTTTTCCTATAGCTCTCTTGTCATCACAAGGATATCATTGGAGCATATGACTACCTGAAGTTATCCTTTACCATTGCAAAATAATAAGTTCATCTTCTTTTTCGAACATACATTTCCTTGATGACACCCTTATACCATTTCTTCTATGCAATTCCTTATTTTTACATTCACCATGAATATCTCTATTACATTTTGGGTGATCTTCAAGTATAATCACTTGGAAACTATAGCAATCTATGACCCACAGCCATATAAGGATATTCATTTTTAAAAAGAGAGAGAGGGGGGCCTTATTTCAGGAAGAGACTTAAAGTTCATTAAAAAAAAAAACTTGCAATTTCCCAAAAGCTATCCAGCCTTTTCTCCTCCTCCTGTTCAATTCTGGTCTTAGTTCGTGGTCCATTTACAGTATCTACTGAAGATATATGTACTAATCAATATGCTTTTAATAGGTTATTTATTCAACTACTTATCATGATCTGGGCAATAGACACTTTACTTTTTAGCTTTTTCTCTATAAATGGATAGATTATACTCTTTAAATAGCTAGATTATACTCTTTAGAAAGTCCATGGTTCTCTTTTTAAGAGACTCTCAAAGGCTTGATACAAATCAGCACAATGTTATTTGCAAAAAAAAAAAAAAAAAAGGAGCATCTGGAGGACTTGACAAACCTGTTAGAAATCCCTCTGTGACTGTGAGTCTGGGCAGGATCTCATCCATGACAGCAGAAACTACGTGAGTAAAAGGCAGCATCTCTAAATACAATAGTCAAAACTAGTTCCAGAGAACAAAAAGTTAAATATGCTTCCTTTTTTTAGTAGAAGGGTAGGAGACCACAAGTGTAAAATATTGTATGTGCTTATGGACAGAGTTGCAGTTTTGATTGGTTTTGCTTAAGTGTTTATTTATTTATAATGGGAAATGACTGGTTTAAATAATAGAAGGCATTTTTAATGTTTTAAAAATAATAACCTAACCTTAGTTTACAACAGAGACAATATGACATATCAATCAATTCAAGCACTTAGGTTTTAGGGAAACATAAACCAAAAAAAAAAAGAAATAATATCCAAACTCTTACATTTTGTTGATTGAGACAGTGTGTTCATGTATAATTAGACACAGAATTAATATAAATTGAATAAAGTAATAAATCCAAGGATCCTAAGGAAGAAGAGCAGTAAACAGTTGGGAAAAAAAACTGTATATTTAATATATGAACATATAAAATTGGACACTTGAAGGTCAATATTTGGGGTAAGTCTTCAAGTAAAAAAAATCTTCCTCCAGAAGGTTGTGCCTGAGCTGAATCTTGAGGGAAGTGAAAAATGCTGCTAGATCAAAAAGTAGCTCATCCCAGTCATGAGAACAACCAAAGCAGACACAAAAGTAGATGGCAACCAAATATGACCTGAGAAACAGAAAAATCCTTTTAATGTATAATAACCTATAAACAGGGTGCAGGAGTTGAAATCAGTAGGACCTGGGACCAAATTGCATCTCAGATTTTTATTAGCTCTGTTGTATATTATATTGCTCATCCTTCATTCTCAAAGTGGACCAATGATAATTCAATAGTCATGTCTTGACTTGAGCATGAATTGGATTAAAGTGAGCAGAGCTGAGCAGTCATCAGCCTTATTCTGTCTTTCAGAATCAACAAAGTCCATAGGCAGGACAAAATTCAAGTGACTGGCAATGGTTTAGGATGCATGTCAGTGTGAATATTATTTGATCCTTTCTGGAGAGTTGAAAGGGAGAAACAGAAGGCTTCATCAGAGAGAAATAGCTATTGGATCCCTGAAGAAGGGGAAAAATAAAACACTAGACAAGCAGGAAAAAGGTCCATGATGGGGAAACTAAGGTCAGACTTTGCTTCCTTCACCATTGTGTCCAATTTATTATGTGTGGCCACATACAAGTCATTTCATCATTCTGAGACTCAAACATATTTCCCAAACTAATCAACCAAATTATAGACAGATTAAATTTGCCTGAGATATCACAGATTCTTAATGTATCTTCATATCTATTTACAGATATGGAAAATGAAGTCTAGAAATATGTGACTTTTCCCTTGGTATATGGCTAATAAGTCAGAATTTGAAATTAAAATTAAGTTTCCCAAGTCAAATACTTTCACTGCCTCAAACACTAATATTCCACATAAGCTGCTACAGCCTCCATTGTAGGATTTTTTTCATGTGCCTAAACCCCTGACATTCATGAAATTTAAGCACAGGAAGGAAAAGATTCAATGCTTTGATTATTTAAGCTTATTTTATTCAAGGACAATGCAAGCCAATTCTATAGTCTGTAGCATCTGAGATCTTAGAGGTAAGGCCTGGGAATTAGGAGGCTGCCAATGGAGAGAATGGGGCCCCAAGCAGCCACATGTGGTGTTTGTGTTTAAAGTCAGATAGCATTCTGGGATATTTCAAGTGGCTGAATCCTCCTGTGAAATTCATGTTTTATTTATTCCAAAGAATTGTGACTAAGGGAGAACGATGTATGGAGGGAGAAAAATAAGGGGGAGAATAATCCTACTTGTACTTTTGCAAATAAATGAGCCATGTCCACCTAAGATGTCACCACCAAACAGGTCAAATTCACTTAATGACTTTCCCATTAGCCAGTCAACTGCAAGCTGAGTCTCTGGACAGTAGGAACATCTGCTGGAAAACAACCAAGAGAAGGAAATTTATCATATTCTTGTTTTGAAAATTATCTGGCAAATATCCTAGAGTTGTCATTAAATATCTACAGTAGACATAGCTTTCTTTCAAGCTTTCTTTCTTTTAGTTTTTATTTTGTTCTTGGATGAAAAAAGTTAGTGGAGTTGGAGATGAACCACCAGGAAACAGCAGTAAGGCAGGGCAAATATGTAGCTCATCTCTAAAATTCCTCTCTCTTATGTGAGGATGTAAGAATGTGTTTCTCTCAACAATTGCCAAAAAAAAATTAAGTTCATTAGTGAGAAAAAGAGGGTGTGGTTGGAGAGAAGCCCTAGAGAAAGAGAAATAAGGCAGGGCATCTATAAAATTCCTTGCTCTTAAGTAAGAAAATTTTTTCTCAATAATAACTGAAAAAAAAATCCAATGGATTAGGGTGTTGAAATATGCATGATTTTAAGTGAAAGACTCCGCCTGAAGATTACTCCAGAGAAAACTAAAACATGGTACAGTGAAAAGAGTGCTGGATTTGGTATCAGAAACCATTCATCCAAACCCAGGGTCTGCTACTTTTACTTTGTGTGACTCTGGAGGTTCAATAACCTCCTTGTAAAATGAATGGACTGGATTAGATAGCCTCTAATGTCCCTTCCAACATTAGCCCCCTAAACCTACCTACCAATATAGAGCTGTTTCAGTTGTGTCTGACTCTTCTTGACTGTATTTGAGGTTTTCTTGGCAAAAATACTGGAGTAATTTACCTTTTCTTCTCCAGATCATTTTACATGTGAAGAAATGAAGGCAAACAGGATTAAATGGCTTGGCCAGGATCACTCAGTTACTAAGTGTCTGAGGCCAGATTTGAACTCAGGAAGAGTCTTTCTGACTCCAAATCTGGTATTCTTTGCACTATGGCAATACCCAACTGCTCCTACCTACCACAAAGGTCCAGGACATGCAAAATTTCTATTACTATGGTTCTTTAATGTACAATTATCTTTTCTACATCACAGGACTCAGGAGCATGGCATCTCTGAGACCTGGAAAATCCACATAAAAATTTTTTGCCCTCCCTTGGTACCAGTCTGAATTAGTTAATTAATTAATTGCTGTCTCTTCATTCTCCATCTTATCCACTCCATTTCACTCATATGCAGAGATGGTCATGCTCTTAATTTTGTACCCATGAGTGTTCTTCTTTCACATCCATGAATGTTGAAATTCCTTTATGTGATCATAATCTTTTATCATGCTAGCTTTCCCTCTGCCAACATGTACACAAAAATAGACATAAAATATTCTCAACGAGCATTCAGTCTAATAAAAAGGGAGAAAATGTCCACAAATAGGTGTGAGCCAACATAAAATATTCTATGTGTAATGAAAGGGGCCAGATAAAGTGCTGTAAAAATGCCTCAGTTTCAACTGGGAGATGATGATAGATAGATAGATAGATAGATAGATAGATAGATAGATAGATAGAT
>JAJPUD010006637.1:81705-124564 GCA_023553655.1 Myrmecobius fasciatus | reverse complement strand
CAAAGGTTCTGATAAAGGCCTCATTTCTAAAATACATAGAGAATTGTCTCAAATATATAAGAATTCAAGCCATTCTCCAATTGACAAATGGCCAAAAGATATGAACAGACAATTTTCAGATGAAGAAATTGAAACTATTTCCGGTCACATGAAAAGGTGCTCCAAGTCACTATTGATCAGATAAATGCAAATTAAGACAACTCTGAGATACCACTACACACCTGTCAGATTGGCCAAAATGACAGGAAATGATAATGATAACTGTTGGAGGGGATGTGGGAAAACTGGGACACTGATACATTGTTGGTGGAACTGTGGTCTGAGGCTGGTCGGGCTAGATTCGCACTAGAACCACGTTTTCAGCTCCTCTCGATCCACCCTTTACCAAAGGCAGATCTGCCAAAGCACCTGCCCGCAAGCAGAGCAAAGTGGCCCAGGCATCTCCCAGGGGCCTCCTGGGTGCCTAAAACCCGCCCGTATATCACAGCCCTGACTTCCGCCCTGGCTGGAGTCTGATTGCGACCAGTGGCTGACTTCCCCTGAGGCTAACCCTCTCCGGAGTTCTTTCAAGGTAGATTTTTGATAGAAGTGCCTTGTAGTCCAAATGTTTGGCAGAGCCCTCACTCCAAAACCAGTTCGAAGGCTCACTTTGTCTGGGTCTGAGGGAAGATCTCAGGAGTTCACAGAGAATGCTGTCTGCAGTTCGCCATATTGGCTCCGCCCCCCTGACTATGGTATATTTCAATGGTTAAACTGATTGGATGAGAGGGAGAGGACCAAGTGAGACATTTTTGTGGTATCCTATTGATCTGAGAGTTTTGTATTCCAAATTAAATTCCAAAATAAATTCCATTTATATTCCAAATGACTTTCCTTATTTATCTATGGATTCTCCTAGGTAGTATATGTGTCCCTAGGGAAGACTGTGTGTGTGGGTGTGTATGTGTCTCTGTGTGTGTTCATGTTTGCATATTGGGACTAGGGGGAGTGGCACGTTGAAAACTATTTTAAATATAGAAAATACTCAGAATTTTAGGGCATTAGGTTAAATAGATAGATGATAGATGACAGATTGATTAAAAAAATAACAACAGTATCTTGGACAGCACCTTCTGAGCCTAAAAGGTCCCATTAAGGCTTCCTTAGTCTGTGTATTTTTACAATCTACAAATGAAAATTAAATAAGCAGGTAGCAATATCAACTTGTTCTCACTTCCTCCCATCTCCATCCTCAATTACTGAATAGGGTCATTTCACCACAGCATGATTGCAAAGAAATATTTCCCATTCTTCCTCATTAGTGTGTTTCACTGTTGATCCAGTAGAAATGTCACAAAGAGACAAGGTTGCCTGAGATTTCACTCTTCCCTACTTCTTTTGCTTCCAACAGAGATTACCAATGTATAAAGAAAAATTATTTTTACTAGAAATAAAGTCAAATTTTGAAAAGAGATTGAATCTTGCTGATTGATATCAATTAACAATTACCATTATGCCTTTCCCAAGCATCCCCCACTGCAATTCCTTTTCTAACCTTCCTCCCCCTAAAGTGATTTCAATTAAACTGTGTTTCAGAAATGGACCACTGCTGTACAATGTCAGCTAGAATAGAGGACAAAAAGTCAACTGGTTTTCCAAAGAACTACAGTTAGATCTTGTAGTAACAAGTTCCTTGGGGAATGTTTCCAATTAGAGATAACTTCTGTTCCTATACTCAAATTGTGCATTGTTTTTGCAGATCAACATGAAGACCTTTTCCTTCTCTAAACTCCTCTTAGTGTCAGGCTCTATTTTTATCTATTCCTACTGTGTGATGCATGGAAAAATCCTTATTGTTCACAGGTCTCTTCTGCTTGTAATTATTTTGGTGGCTTTATAGATCAAAATGCAATTAATCTGTATAGATATGATGCATCTCCTGGTACTCCAGAATCTGTACAAGAATAGAATTTGAGTGTGATATGTTCACTCAGCTTTTTTTTTCAAACCTTAGAAAACTGTTCTAAATTTATTTGAAGGTAAGATATCTCCTTTTTACTTTCTGTATTTTTTCAGACATTGATCAAAAAATAAATTAGCAACTCACAAAATAAGTTTGATATCAACACTAAGTTAATATTGGTCACTTGGTATCTAATTAGAGATATCCAGCTCAAAAAAGACGATGTCTGTAATTGATAATTATAAGAACTTCCAAAAATTGCTGTAGAAGCTGCTTTGCAGTTGGAATTACTAAGAATCAAAAGTGATTTCATTCTTAAAATTTTCCTTTTTTTTAATGGATGATTTTGGTTTTTATATCACATTCCTTTTTGAATTCCCTTCTTCTATCAAATAATCAATCTATTATAATAATGATTTTAAAAAATAACCAAGGAAGTAAGAAATCCACAACAATTAAGTAAAACTAATAAATAGATCACACCTATAGTTTATTCAAAATTTCCAACCCATGGTTTCCCATGTCAGCAAGGTAGTGAGGAGATATAATCTCTTTTTCTTGGCCAAATTGGGTTATGATAATTACAGAGCATTTAGTTTCATGACCTTTGCTGTTTTGGTACAGTTATTATGTATATTGTTCTACTGGTTCTGCTTACTTCATTATGTATTGGTTCATATAAATTTTCCCATGCTTCCCTGATCTTATCATATTTGTCATTTTTATGACTTAGCAAAATAGTATTCACATATATTTTCTTTTAGCCATTTCCCAGTTAATGGAAATCCATGTTGTTTCCTCATTTTTTGTAGATACAAAAAGTGTGATTTATTAATATTTTAAACATATACTGGACCTTTCTTTATCTTTTTCCAGATATAACCCAAGGTATATCTGAGTCAGGGACAGCTCAGAGGCATAGTGGATAAAGTGTTGCTGAGTTCAAATCTGTCCTCAGACATTCCTAACTCTAATTCTGGGAAAGATGAAATCTTAATCCTTTTATGGAAAGAAGGAATGACCTGATCCCTTATTTTTTAGATAGACTACAGATAACTAATTTGCTCCTCTGAGATTAAAGCTATTTGAGCCTTTGAAATCTCTAAAGGATGAGCTGACTACCTGATTGCCTTTCCAAGTCACATAGGAAAGCATCACATTGAATTTTCTCTAATCTTAAGTAGACGAGTTCTTTCACATATCAATAAAATAATGAACAACCTGTATTAAGTGCCTATATATATATACTAGGCACTGAAAATACAAAGGTAAAAACTAAACATTTTCTTAAGGAGTTAACAGTACATGCATTATAGAAAACATTCCATATTAGGTATATGCAATGTAAATTTGTTGTTGATATTGAGTTGTTTGAGTTGTGTCCAACTTTTTGTGACCCCATTGAGGATTTTCTTGGCAAAGATACTAGAGTGGTAGCCATTTCCTTCTCCAGCTCATTTAACAGATAAGAAAACCAAAGCAAATAGGGTTGTGTCCAGTATCACATTCAATAAGTATCTGAGGCCAAATTTGACAAAGATGAGTCTTCTTGATGCCAGACTTAGTGTTTTATCTAGACACATATATTTGGACCAGAAGGTAGAAGGCTAAAAATCTGAAAGTATTTTCTGTGAGTCTCTTTACCTCGTTTTATCTTGGCTTCTTCATCAATAAAATGGCCATAGCGTAGCAAGGTTTTATCCCTTCTAAGAAGTTTTGTGGAGGTCAAGCTAAGATGCTGAATATGACAAAGAACTTTAGAAGTATAAAGATGCCTTCTCAAATCAATGCACCTTCATCAGTGTTCTTGTTATTATAAATTGTTGGTCAGTGAAAGTTATGTGAACTCAGAAAATATTATCAATGTAGTTCCAATTTCCCCCCACATGTCTGTTGCTTCACTACGTTCACTAAAATTCTCTTTCTCCTCTTCAATTTTTACCTTGCCACCATAGAGAAACCTCCATCTTCATTTCCACTGTCCTGGTGACTTCCTACTGAATGGTGATTACCCAACCACTATTTCAGGCTGGGTCCTAGCCATGCTCCATTTCACTCTCAAATAGACTGTGGATTTCTTTTGCTTCTGTTCACCAGGGGGAAAAATAAGACAAGGAAAATAAGGATTTATTAAGCATCTCTTATGTGCTAGCCACCATGTTGAGCACTTTACAAATGTGATGTCATTTAATCATCACAATCACCCTGTGAGTAAGGTGCTATTAGTATATATAGATACAGTTAAGGCAAATGAGGCACACAATGGTTAAGTGACTTCTTTAGGGTCACAGAACTAAGGTTAGATTTGGTGAACTAGTCTTCCTGATTCTAGGCCCTGTTCATTATACACTGTACTATCTATCTGCCTCACTAGCTACTTTAACCCTGATAGAATAGGCTTGCTTTACTCTCCCTTATTTCAGTTCCTCTTTCTTTAAGGATTGTTTTCCCCATTAGAATGAATGTAGGCTCTTTGAGAAAAAGATTTTTATTTTCTTCTTATATTTGTATCGCATGTATCCCCATCCCAGTGTTTGAAACATAGTAATTACTTAATAAATTCTCTCTCCCTCTCCTTCTCCCCCCTCCCTCCCCATCTCATGCTCTCTCTGTATCTTTTTTTGTGTCTCTCTTCATGTTTCTGTTTCCCTCTTTATTTCTGTCTCTCAGTTTCTCTCTCTGTCTCTCTGTATTTTTCTCTTTCTCTTTCTCCTCCCTCCCTCTCTTCCTTCCCTCCTTCCCTCTCTTCCTTCCTTCCTTCCTTCCTTCCTTCCTTCCTTCCTTCCTTCCTTCCTTCCTTCCTTCCTTGCTTCCTTCCTTCCTTCCTTCCTTCCTTGCTTCCTTCCTTCCTTCCTTGCTTCCTTCCTTCCTTCCTTCCTTCCTTCCTTCCTTCCTTCCTTCCTTCCTTCCTGCCTTCCTTCCTTCCTTCCCTCCTTTGTTCCTTTGTTCCTTTCTTTCTTTTAAAGGTTGAATTTGAATTTAGGTCCACCTGACTAAAGGGTGGGTGCTTTATCCAGTGTTCCATCTAGCTGCCCCCATCCTTTTATTATTTAATATACTTAGGTAGAAGTCTCACCTCTCCTATAATATTATAAGCTCTTTGGGAATCAGAATGTTTATTTCATTTCAATGTTTCATATATCTAACATACTCAGTACAAAAGAACTGCTCATAATTGTTGACTTTCATATTAATACACACTGCCATCTAAAATTACTCTAGTGATCTATAGTGTTCATTAATAACTAACATTTATTTAGCACTTCAATGTTAGCAGATCATTTTGCATATCTAATATGTATTCCCAGCACTTAACACAGTGCCTGACAAATAGGAAGAGTTTGATAAATCTTTATATGCTAATTCTCATTAATTACAGCTTAACCCACTTTTCCAGGTGGGGAAACTCCAGTTTGGAGAGGTAGCTTAACATCCTCATTCTCAGTAGCTACTAAGTGTCAAAGGCAAAATGTGAACCCAGGTTTTTATGATATGAGGTCCAGCACTCTATCCACATCCTCACATATTAAGCTATAATGAAGTGACTTATACAGGTTTTCTTAAATCAACCACACAGATGATTCATTGTACTTTTTAAATTTTCCTTGTAGGGAGATGTGTTTTGTTACTCCCATGAATGTGTGTCCTTTTTCATTCCCATTCTTCCAGCTGACTGTATTAAGGAAAGGGTGTTCATAAGAGCAAGGAATGGCTTGTAAAATCAGAAGAAGCTATAGAATGCCTCCCCCTGTAATTAAATGTTGAAGCTTCTTCATTGGCACTTGTTTCTTTTTTCTTTTGGCTTAGCAATTTCATCATTTAGAGAAAAACAGAAGTGAGATAAGTTGCACTGTCCCTTTGGCCCAAGAGTCTTGCTTGTGGAAGGAGGATTATTACGGGTGAAGGTTGGACATGGATTTCATTTCATTTGTCAGCATTGCTAGGCCTCTATTTCAGATGAGTACAGTTCTTTGAATGCCATGGGGTCTTTAGACAAACAGTTCCCTGGAAATTAAAAACACAGAACTGAAATTACCATTTTTCAGCAGGATCCACGGGAACATATTCTGTTATTGCTATCTAGCAGCCGGTGCACCAGTTTGGGCTTCTATGTAAATTTGCAAACATCGGGAGATTGCCTCCTTTTGTAATTATATAGCCTCAAAGTGCTGGGAAGGGGTGGCACTTAATAACACACATTACTAAGGCATGGTAACTTAGGCAATAAAAACACTGACTAACGGACACCATTGTAAAGTGCACAGCTCCATGGGACACCCATAATCATTGGAATATATTTAAAACACATATTTATGCCAAGTGTAAAAGGGTTGGGAACAACAGCAGAAGCAGCAGCATGTTGCATAGGAGGAAAAAAGAGGAAAGTAAATAAAAGAAATGAAAAGAAAATGGGAACAAGAAGTACAATTGTTATTTCTTAGATGATGTTTTAACAAGAGACATCCCCACACAGCTAAGTCAACAGACACATTCAACTGGTTTCAGATGCTACTATGTTCTGCTTCTGAACCATGAAAGAATTATCCTTTATCCAAACCCAAATTAATTGAATTTTAAAACACTGATATGGTCTAAAATATAAAACTGGTTTCCAATTCTTTAACATTCCTTACAATCCAGAGTAGGATCAAATAGATCTAACAATGTGTGAACACCATCATTCTTGTTCTATGTTTACCCCCTTCTCCACCCACAGTTTTCATTGGTCCTCCTTAGTTTTAACCTTTACTTCAAACTTTTCTCCCTTTGGCCTTCTGCTCATTAGCTGCATTCTACTCTGGATTTTGGTGATTAGGAATTTCCTGGGTCTCTGCAATGCCACCAAAAGTGCATTTTTAGGGAGATGAACAATGGGAATATTCAACCTCCCTGCAGAAGGTTACAAGCCTATTTGTGAATTTTGAGGTTCTTTTTTGGAATTCCTTCATTTTACATGAAACAAGTCTTGTTTTCATTTCAGTTAGAAATCTGAATAAGGGGAAAGCCTTGTATCAATAGACTGCATATATTCATATGATGGAATGAGAGGATTGAAAGTGGCTTTCACAATTAGCTAAATTACAAATGGTATTTGTAAGTTTTTTTTTAATGGAACAACTGTTCCTTGTTAAAAATGACTCTAGTTTCCTTTTCTCCTACAGCTCACTTTAACATCATTCTTCTAATTCTGAGTCTCTACAAGTGCCACCATGATTCATTCTATACTTATAGTTGAAAACTCCCCTATATGTTGTTTTCCTCCATTAGAATATAGTCTTTTTGAGTGCAGAGAATATCTTGCTTTTGTATTTGCATTCTCATAACTTAGCACAATACTTTGTACATAGTGTTTAAGAAATACCTTTTCATTCATTCATTCTTTCATGTACAATTCAAAATAGGTACTAAGTATTTAGTAGGTTCATCCTGCCTCTCTTGATTTTAATTTTTAAATAAATTCAGGTTTTGTCAGGGGAGATTGAAAAGTGCACTTAGACATAGAGTCTATCAGCAAAGGGGATAGTGTGTTGAATAGGGGTCGATAAGGGTCCTTTCTAACATATACTGAAATATTCCCCATTAGGAATGCTCCCTTTGCATTTCATGCAGATTTGATTTTTAATTTCCTACATTATGCTAATTTCTACAATTATGCTTATGTAAGAAAGAAAATATTCAGAGAAAACTTGAAAAGTTTTGAATCAATAATTTTTCTTAAGTTGAGAAAAGAAGACCTTTGGCATAAAACATTAATAGAAAGCTACTTTGTTTTTATGTCAACAGACTAGAGCATTCTATTTATACTCTTCCTCTACACTGAAGAATTAAAAATACTATTTCTGCTTACAAATATAGAATGACATAAAATGGAAGACTTTCATTAAAGAACAGAAATATTGTTATTGGGCAATCAATACAGCTGCTGTAATGTCTAGAGCTCCCAAATTAATCCTGAGAGGAATAATGAACTCATTTCATTGTCATAGATATTCTGCCTAGGATGCATTTAAATTGCCATGCTATCACAGACTAAAAGTAGAACTTTTGTGATTGAGTCATTTTAACTTGTATCCAACTCTTCATGACCCCGTTTAGGGTTTTTTTGGCAAAGATACTGGAGCATTATGCCATTTACTTCTCATATTACAAATAAGGAACTCAGGCAAATGGAGTAAAATGACTTGAACAGGGTCAAACACCTAGTTAGTGTCTGAGTCTAGATTTGAACTCACAAAGATGAATTTTTCTGACTCCAGGTTTAGCCCTCAATCCACCATGCCACTTAGCTGCCCAAAGGTAGATCTTCAGTGGGGATGATCTGGGTTTGGATCTAGGGTGAGAGTTTGCCCCAAGGTAGATATTTTCCCCAGGGAAGAATATGTAAAAGGTAACTGACAGAATTTTTATTCTTTTCTAAGAAAGAAAATTAAGGCAGAATCTAATGGGGATAAAAGAGGAGATTGAAAGAGGGGAGCTCCTGACAGAGTGGTGAAGGCAGAAGGGGAACCATTATGGGTTCAATTCCAGAATGGTTAGTTCAGTAATAGAAAAGAAAGTGATGTGCAAGTTGTGGGCTAAATTAGAAATGTGAAGGAAAATATAAGTCAACCCTCAGGATGTCCTGGCCCTTGTTGAGTGAGTTGGAATCTTGAGTAACAGCTTGGTTATCCTTTAGATACTGTAGTTGAGTTGGTAAGTCATGTGTGAGCCTTTGTGACACTGTTTTGAGGTTTTCTTGGCAAAGATACTGGAGGGGTTTATCATTTCCTTTTCCAACTCATTTTACATGTGAGGATTTTATGACAGGTTTAAGTGGCTTGCCCAGGGTCACACAGTTAGTAAATATCTGAGGCCAGATTTGATCTCATGATTTGTTTTCCTGATTTCAAGCCCAGTACTCAAACCAATGAGCCACCTAACTTCAGATACTACCAGGTGGTGAATTCTTCTCTGGAGTGGAGGGTATGGAACTTCCTCTTTTCCTTAACAAATAAACAAAAAGGGTATATCTTTGAGTATGATGAGGTAGAAAAAGACCAGTGGAAGAACAAAATGTCTCAGTGCAAGTTAGAGGGCCTTGCCTTCTTAGAAATACCTTTATCTTTCTCATTTCAGGCATCTTGTTTTTTGCTCAAAATGATATTTTCCTGGCTTCTCAACCTTTCTTGTTAAATACTGTGGTGGGCAAAGAGCAATATTGGAGTCAGAATAGACCTAGAAAAAAATCAAGGCTTCAAAAATGTTTGTGGCAGTCCTTTTTGTAGTGGCAAGGAACTGGAAACTGAATGGATGCCCATTAATTGGAGAGTGGCTGATTAAGTTATGGTATATGAATGTCATGGAATATTATTGTTCTCTAAGAAACGACCAGCAGGATGATTTCAGAGAGGCCTGGAGAGACTTGCATGAACTGATGCTGAGTGAAATGAGCAGAACCAGGAGATCATTATACACGGCAATAAGACTATATGATGATCAATTCTGATGGACATGGCTCTCTTCAACAATGAAATGTTTCAAACCAGTTCCAGCTGCACAGTTATGAACAAAGCCATATAACCCAAGTAGAGATCTGTGGGATCTGAGTCTGGACCACAACATAGCATTTTCACACTCTATTGATGTTTGCTTGCATTATGTTTTCCTGCTCAGGTTTTTTTTCCCTTTCCTGTACAGCAAGATAACTGTATAAATATGTATACACATATTTGATCTGTCAAATATTTTAACATAATTAACATGTATTAGACTTCCTGACATCTAGGTGAGGGGGTGGGGAGTAGGAGGAAAAAATTTGTAACAGAAAGCTTTGCAAGGGTCAATGTTGAAAAATTACCTATGCATATGTTTTGCAAATAAAAAGCTTTAACAAAAAAAAGGAAAAATCAAGGTTCCCCCCTTTTTGCTGAGCTGAGTCATGAGAACAAAGTTGCTTTTCTGGAAAAGGGTCTCAAAGAGAAGTCATCTTTCAATAGCCTGTACAAAAAAAAAGACTAAAAGAAACATAAGGCCTGAGTTGTAGTCTCTGTTTAGATATTAATTCTGGGGATACACTTCCTCTTCTGTCCAATGAGAGGGTTAGAGTAGGAGATCTCAAAGATCACCTTCTTGCTCTGATAATTGGTGAGCCTGAAATTTGCGATCAAATTATGTCTAACTCAATCAGCATCAATTTTAGTAAGTGCTGAATGAATTTTTCTTTTCATCTTGTTCCATTCTTTGTAAAGTTGCTGAATTAGAAGATATGTAGTATAATTGCCTTGCCCTCTTTTGTCACTCCCTCAAAGCATCCGTTTGTTTACTATTAAGGTTACCATTTCCCTTACATCCTCCCTTCTCATACTCCTGTTTCTTAACTGCCAACTGTCAAAAAATAATGGATCTTGGCACCTAGTTATCCTGAATAATTGGCCAAAATTGAAAGTGGCCAGATGGTCCTTTTCTCTGGGCATCCTGGGAAAATGGAGTTATTATATCCTACGATCTCCATCCTGCCTTTCATCTAGGCAGGTTTATGGAACTTGCTCAGACATAAATATTTCAATTTATAGGTATATCCCAGAGTTGTTCTTCCAGAGCACAGATTCCTACTTCAGGATAGATACAAGAGTTGTCGATGAGAAAGAAGATGACAAACATATGTTAATTCTTTATTCTTTTCCTTCTGGTTCCCAGTTATCTTCCAAGTGGATAAGACAGAATGTTTACAATAAGGAAGCATTTCTCAGAGACTTGTCTGGGCTACTTCTTTTCTTCACTGATGAATCAGTATTTTTGCCCAAATCAACAGGGTTGTGATAGACAGTCTGACATTGAATGAGCCTTAGCAAGAAGTGAGAATAGAGAGCTGGGCCTGGAGTCAAGAAAATCTCAGTTCAAATCTTGCCTCACTCAAAAGATAGCTATATGACCAAAGGGAAATTACTTAATATCTGTTTGCTTCAGTTTGTATTTATTATCTGTAAATATTTATTATAGGTAAGGGATATATTATCCCTAATTTATAAAATAGGGATTAAAATAACACTTATCTCCCCTACTATCAAATCAAATGAGTTAATAATTCTAAAGTGCTTAATACCATGCTTGGCACATAGTAATTGTATATAAATACTATTTATTATTATTCTCCATATTCAATATTCCAATTAAATTCTGCCTTCATTTCCTGGAATGTTGATAACATGGCTCAGGGTACTCTTGAACTACTTCTCTTACTTCTTCACTCCACAGGTTCCCTGGAGGTTAACAGGCCTGATGAATCCAATATGAAAGGACCCAATTCTTAAAGTATTATTTGTCATAGAATCACAAAATCATACTCTTATAGCTAGGAAATTCTAAAGATATTGGCTAAACCATCCCCTTCACTGGAATTCAAAGCAAACAGCATACTTTGGGTCTGATTCTGGAAAGATATTCTCATACATTCTGCAATGTGGAAAAAAAAGAAAGAAAACATTTTTAGGTGTTTAGTCTGAACATGAAATTTGGGCTTCTACCAAACATCTCTTTCTTGCACATGGTCACAAGACATTTGCATCACATCAAACAGATCCTGAGACTTTCTTTAACCTGTTTTAGATTGCTTTGTATTCTATAGCAAGTTAATAAAAAGGTCTCATGCTTAGCTAAGCTCAAGCAAACAAAGACAGAAGTCAATGTGGGAAGGAAGTAAAGGAATATTTCTCATTGTGATACAAAACTCAGTTTTTAATAGTTTGTAAGGATTAAGAAAGAAAAACAATGAGAGAAGATAAGGAAGCAGAAATCCCTGAAGCTGTCCTTAATGATAAAATCAGAAAATGGAACTGGACCTCTTAATAAAATGTCTATATTTCAAAAGTTGTATGAACAGTTTTAGGATTTTTTCCTTCCTTTTTATGACTTCTTAGATTCTTTCCTTAAAATGAGGGTTCTCTTATTGATGTAGCAGAAAATGCTGTCTATGAAACATAATACTCTTCTTTGTTTTGCTATTAGTAGCTTCTGATATACATTTTTGCTTATTTCTATGACTGACATTTTATTCTTTACTGTTTAGTAGCTTACACTATTAATCAAAGTAACAAATATTAGGAATAAAAAACTAAATCAATTTGTGTGTTTGTAATTAGTAATATAATAAATTGGACTTTTAAATTATATGAAATTTCAGATAAATATTTATTAATATGTTGTGGTAACTGTCATTAGATAAGCTTATGTATTTGGTGTCCATGATATGTTAGGCATTGTGCTAAGTACTGAAGGTAAAAAAAAAAAAAAAGGCCATTAGTGTTAAAGGAACTCACAGACTTATAGGGAGTCAACATGCAAACAAGTTATATAAAAGACAAATTGGAAATAATCATCAATGGGAAAACACTGGGAAAGTTTACTATAAAAGGTGATACTTTAGCTAGGATTTGAAGGAAGATCACGGAAGCCAGAAGTTAGAAACGTTCAAGATTATGTATTACAATGAAGGCTATAAAGTATAAGAAGATTAAAAAAAAGAGTTGTGGGCATTGATTATGAAGGGTTTTAAATTATAAACAGAGGATTTTATTTTTCATTCTAAAAGGTAGTAAAGAGCCTCTAGAGTTTATTGAGTGAAGCAGAGAAATGGTCAGACCTGCATTTTAGGAAGACCATTTTGACAGCTTAGGAAAGAATGGACTGGAATAAAGAGATCTTGAGGCAGGGAGACCAAGAAGTAGGCTGTCAATAATCTTGACAAGAAGTGATTAAGGTATGTCCCAGAGTGATGTTATTGTTAAAGGAAAAGAGTGGGGGGTATATGTGAGAGATATTCCAGAAGTAAAATTGAGAAACTTTAGCAACAAATTGGAAACAGAGGGAGGAGAGAGGGAGGAGAGAGAGCCATATAGACAGAGAGATGGAAGAAGAGAGGAAGGAAGAAAGGAAGAAGAGAGACAGAGACAGAGACAGAGAGACTGACAAGACAGAGACAGAGACAGAGACAGAATGATGAAGCTGATGATACCTAGGCTTTGAGCAGTGTTGACTGGGAGGATGGAAATAGGGAAATTAGGAAGAGGTAAAATTTTTGGAGTAAAGAGGTAAGGGATAGATAATCAGAATTGAGAAACATCACCAAAAAAGTCATAATTGAATATGAGAGTTTATGAGATCATTAAATGAAGTAGTATAGAGGGAGAAGAGAAGGTATAGGAAAGACTTCTGTAATAAACAACACAGCAAGTAAATCATAGATGAGGATATGACAAAGGCAACTGAGAAGTGAGAACAAAGAAAGAGTAGTGTCCCAAAATCCTAGAGAGAAGAACAGATTAAAGAGAAAATAGTAGCTGATAGTGTAATAAATTACAGATGGATCAAGAAGGATACAATTGAGACAAAGCTTATAGATTTGGCAATTAAGAGATTTTTAGGAACTTTGGAGAGAAGAGTATTGAATGATCAGTTTGGAAACCATATTAGAGAGTCAGGAAGAAAAGTAGAGATGGCTGTAGTAGATGGTCTTCTCAAGGAATTTAGTCACAAAAGGAAAAAGAGTTATGGATTAATAGCTAGTAGGGATTTTTTGAGGATGGAGGTAAGATAAGAACCAAGTAAGAACTTAGTAAGAACTAAGAAAGCAGACACAAGAAAAGGGGAAAATAAAAACAAGTGAAACAGCACTCATTATATGGATCAGGAGAACGCGATTCTTGTAGAGAAGACTGGACAGAATGACATCTCTTTATGCATGCAGAGAGGTTCACCTTGTGAAGAAAAATATAATGATGAGATAATGAGAGAAGATTTTTGGATGATATGAGCTGAGGAAGAAGAGAAGCAGAAACTTTTGGTGAATTACTTCAATATTTTCAGATAAACATGAAGCTATGTTTTCAGATGAGATGGTGGGGGAAAGGGAGCCATGAGAAGTTTGAAGAGAGATGAAAAGGTTCTTAAGAACCATTGTGTTGAGAAAGCAAATTAATTAAAGACATAAAATAGGATTGCTTTGCAATAGTAAATGCCCTGTTGAAGTTAAGTAACCTAAATATGTGGTGGGAACAGTCAGCACAACTTTGCAATTGTCTCTAGCTTCATTCAGGAGTAATCATGTAAGAATAAAGGCAGCAGGATGAAGCAATCAAATTCTAAGGCTGGACATGGCAAGATCAACGATATAATAAGGAGGACAGGGACAGGAGGAAGCAGTGTAGAGTTCAACTGGTTCATTAAAGGCTCATGATAGAGAAGGAAGGTGAGTAGTTGGCAAAAGGTTTGTAACCTGGGAAAGAATTGAGGGGTTAAGGAATTGGAGGTCATTTTATTGATAAAGAATTGGATTTGGGATTACAAGGCAGCAACTAGAAGAATAAAATAAATGTCATTTATATTTTAGTTCCACCACCACCATTACCCCCCAAAAAAATCCTTTCCTTCTTCCTTTCAAATGAGGAAAACCTTTTTGCTCCTGCAATTTCAAAAATAAAAAAATATGTAATTTATTCTATTGTAATCTCAATTTTACCTCTTGTTAGCTGGTTGGCAAAAAAGGAAGTTAATCTCACTTTCATTAATATGAAATAGATAAAGCAACATCACTCTAGATAACTTGAAACTTGATGTGTTATTCTGAGAATAAAAAATTTATAACATTTCAGAAAATAAAAACATTTTAAATTAACCATTGATTACATATGCCCTTTGATTAAGACAGTACAGATTCTGGAAGCCCAACTCTCAGTGAAAACTATTTGCCTCTTTCCTGGATTTCAATAGAGTTTCTTAGTGTTCTAGATATCAACGAGTTTTGCTGATCTGATTCAGATTTTGGGTTGTTAGCTTCATGAACTAGAATTCTGTTGGGATTCTAACCTGTTTTTTTCTGCCCTTGAACTTTATTTACCACTGAGCTGAATTTATCTACAATTAATTTTTTTAATTTAAATATATTTTAATGTGATTAACTATTTCTCAATTATGTATAAAAACAATTAACATCAATTTTTAAATTTTTGAGTTCTAAATTTTCAACATCCCTCCTGCTCATCTTCTACCCCTTGGAAGGCAAACAATATGAAGTTAATTATAAATGAGAAGTAATATAAAACATTTCCACGTTAGCATTGGTTCAAAAGAAAATGTGAGTGCAAACACACACACACACACACACACACATACACACGGAAAACAAAGTTAAAACATATGCTCCAATCTGCATTCAGAATTCATTTTTCTTTCTGGAGATGAATGGCAAGTTTTATCATGGGTCCTTTGGAATTGTTTTGGGATCATTTTCTTGATCAGAGTACCTTGTCTAATGTTCTCTTTTTTCTCACTTCACTTTGTATCCCTTAACATGAGTCTTCCCAGGTTTATTTGAAAATCATCCTGCTCATCATTTTTTATACACAATGTTATTTTATCACAATCATATACCACAACTTGTTCATCTATTCTCTAATTGATGAGCCTCCTCCAAATTTCCAATTTACAATTTTTTGTAGTTGTCACTACAAAAATAATTGCTATAAATATTTTTGTTCAAATAGGTCTTTTTCCATTTGATTTTGGGATTCAGATCTAGTAGTGGTATTTCTGGGTCAATGGATAAGCACAGTTTTATAATACTTTGGATATAGTTCCAAATTGTTCTCTAGAATGATTAGATTAGTGTACAATTTTACCAAGTTTCAACTTACACTAATGATCTTCAATTCTCTCAATGATCCCCCATGCACATTATGGGATAAAGTAATTTTTTTCCTCTAGATGTTGACTTCCTTATCTGTAAAATGAGTGAGTCAAAATATTATTTATAAGGTACATTTTAGCTCTATATCTTGATATTTAATATCCAGTTAAAGAATGGAAGAAAATTCTGTGGGTAAGGATGCATTTGAATTTTTGATGATGGGATAGGTTTTATTTATTTATTTTTATTTTTTTGCTGAGGCAGTTGGGGTTAAGTGACTTGCTCAGGGTCACACAGCTAGGAAGTGTCTGAGACCAGATTTGAACTCAGGTCCTCCTGACTTCAGGGCTGGTGCTCTATTCACTGTGCCACCTAGCTGCCCCGATGGGATAGGTTTTAAACAAGTAGAGAAGCAGAAAGAGAATTCCAAATAGAATGTATAGCATGGAAAAAGGCAAAGGGATGGGAAAGTACATAATGTCATCATTCAGGGCTTAGTAGTGCAGCTTGCCCAGAGCATAAATTGGGTATAGTTTAATAGGTGAAAATTTAAAGTCAGACATAGAAGACACCAAATGCAAAATATATAACCTTTATTTATAGGTAATGAGGAGCCATGAGAAGTTTCTGAGCAGTGAAATGATAGCTGAGCTATTATTATCTGATTACATATACTTATAATATTATTAATAGAAGTTTGCTTCTAGAGGAGTCCAATTATACCATTCAATATTAAAAATATATATATATATAAAGAGCAAGAGAGAACTTCCAGAGAATGTCAGAGCTTCAAGATTCCTTTCTTCTCCAATTCCCTCCACAATGCCTCCCCCCAAAAAGACTATATCATATTGGAAGTATATAGCCTATAGAATAGAAAGACCATTTCTTCATCCAGGTAACCAGCAATCAAAATCAGCAGTCTTTCTCAAGAAAGACTGAAAAAATGGAGACAAGTTCATTTAAGAAGCTCAGTTCTGTCAAGCTCATGTATTTTGGCCCTAGAGCTAATGTTTGGAAAAGTAGATTCCAGACAGGCTGAGTCCTTAGCTATGCCAAGTTGATTGCCTGGCTGGAAATGAAGAACTGCTAAAATATAGCCCTTTCAGTAGGGCAACAAATCTAAGAAGGAAAGGGATGTCCAACAAAATATAGAGAATGAAGAAAGAGTTAGATCTGATTCCCTTTGAATGTGTATTTGAATGTGTAATTTAAAAAAACCTACATAACTATAACTTTTACTTTTGATCATTATTGGAAAAACCATCCTTCTATTTTTATTATGGTACTTATTCCTAAATTTTAAAAAAAACATCTAAAAGAAGGGTGATGTGCTATTTCCAGGAAAAAAAAAATCTTGTCCATTGAATGGAAGTGTTGGCAAAGAGAAACCAGTGAGTGTACCATATTATGGGAGTAGATGGTGGTGGTGGTGGGGAAAGGCAGTCAGAGATCATATTTGCAAGATGCTTTAGGATTTGCAAAATGCTTCTTTCACAAGAGTGAGATAGTGAAAATTTTATTATATGCATTTTGTAGATGAAGAAAATTAAGACCAAATGACTTGACCTCAGAAACAAAGCTTCTAAATATACAAATCAGATCCTTTATTTCCAAATTTAATTAACTTGTTAGTCGTATTGATCTGGAGTGAGAGCATAAATTTAGAGTTGGATAAGAAACTTATAAATCATTTAGTTCAAAACTCCAATTTGATAGATTAGGAAACTGAGACCCAAGGTCAAATAAATAATAAGTGACAGAGTTGAGATCTCAATCCTCTAATTCCAAATCTGGAACTCTTTCTGGAGCAACATTTTGTCTCCTGTATTACCATTCTAACTTCAGTAAAGAAGGATTTTGTTCTTAGGGTGAGAACATATATTTATTTTTTAGACTGGATCTGTGATTTGACTTATATAGGAAACTATCCAGTGAGGAAACTCCTTTTTACCAATAAAAATGTATGCCTGCTTTACAATCTGTCATCTTAGAGAACTGTCTAAGACACTGAGAATAAATGATTTGTTTTTTCAGGATCATAGAACCAATAACAAAGGCTAAATTTGAACGTAGGTTTTTCTGATTAATAGTCTTGAATCTCCATTTATTTTATCATTATGCATACTGCCTGTCATGTCTTACTCTCTGTCTATATGTCTCCCTTTCTTACTCTCTTCCTTCATGTCTCTGTTTCTGTTCTTCTGTTTCTCTCCTCCACCTTTCATTTCACAGCTCCCCTTCTCCCCCCCCCAAACAAGAGCAAAACAAAAAAAATTAATTTAATACATTTGGTTTTATACTTACAGAATTACAAGCTTTTGTAGAACTTTTGTTTCTACTTTTGTAACATCTCTTGAATACATCCTTTTTTTTCCCTGTGACATTGCCACCACAGTGGTGCAAGTTACATTTGCTCACATCTGGACTATTACAATAAATTCCAATTGGTCTTCCTCCCTCAAGTCTTTCCCTGTTCGAGTCAATTCTCGAGTTAGCTGTCAAATTGCTCTTCCTAAAGCCCATGTCTGAGGATGCCATCTCCCTTCTCAATAAACTACAGTGGCTGCCTATTCTCCAGGATAAAATACAAAATTCTTGTCTTGCCTTTAAAGTACTTTATAACTTAGCTCTTTTTTACTGTATAGTCTCCTCAAACTTTATTCTCCTCTATATACTGTGTAATTCATTGACACTGGCCTCTTTGGCTTCTCACATACTCTCTATTTCTGTGTCTCTGCCTCCATCTCTCTGTTTCTGTTTCTCTATGTCTGTCTGTCTCTCCCCTAACTATGTATTTTCATGGGCTGTCCTTCTAGTCTGGAATTTTCATGTTCATATTTCCTGTTTACTTTTTTTACTTACTTTTCTCAGTATACCTTCAAGTCTTAGTTAAAATCTCACCTTCCACAAGAAGGTGATTCCCCCTTTAACCTTGATCCAAGATGGTAATCTTTTCTGATCCTTCTTAATGTCAGTGCCTTGCCTCTGAATTTTCATTTCAGGTACCCTGTACATATCTATCTGCATATATGTATATATATATTTACACACACACATACACACACATATATGTATATAGTTATTTGTATGTAGAATAAGTTTCTTGAAGGGAGGGACTCTTTTTGCCTTTCTTTGTATCCCTAGCACTTAGCTGTACCTTGTACATAGTGTATCCTTAATAAGTGTTTGTTGACTATCAGAAAGAAAGCCCTTAGAGAATGTTATCAAATTTTTCTACAAACCTTAGTCTTGCTCAGTTGTTCTGTGAACTCTTGTGATTTCATTCCCAATAGCTTAAAGGTGAAAAATTCTGAATCTTCAGATGCCAGAATCACTTTAGCTTTTAATCTCAGTTCAAAGACAGTCATGCTACATGAATCTAACTTCTTCTAAGGCAGAAATTTGTTAGGATATTCTCATTTATCCATAGATATATAATTGCCAAATCTGACAGTTATATGCAGTCTATCCAGGCATAAAGGATAAGACATTTTTTTTTACCAAAGACAATTTTAATTTTGCAAATATAAAACAAATTCGTTGAATAATATATTGACGATATAAATACTTTGTCATTTGAAATACTTCCAGTTATGTTTTGAGGCATCTACACATTTGGAGAGATATCCCCATAGGTAGCTTCAGCCACAATACTTTTTGGACATTATCTCCAAATTCAGAACTTCAGTAATCTTGATTCATGTTTTCCAAGTCATTGTCATCATATTCAACAAAGATTATTGTAAACCTAATATTTATATAGCATCTACTATATGAGAGGCTGGGTGACAAAACAAATAAAGACTTGGAAATTTTGGGGGTTATGCAGAATGAAGTTGGGAGAATAATCAAGACCATATCAGTGATTAAGAGGGTGATAATGTTCTTAAAAGAAAGCTTAGGGGGGATGATTTTTGGAGTGAATGTGCAGAGAGAAAAAGTAATGAGTTCTTTTGGAGTATATTGAACTTGAGGCTCTGATGAGATATTCAAGTATAAATGAAGTAGTACAAGAATTCAAGGGAGAGTTTAAGGTTATATATAGTAGATTTTGGGGCCATATGTTGAAAGATGATGACTGAATCTATAGGAACAGATGAGATCCAAGAAGAGATTATATACAGAGAGAAGAGGGTACAGAATAGAATCTGAGGGATTTTATCCCAAAGGAAAAGGAAATGGATGTGTTACAAAAAAAAGAGACTAGGAAAAAAGTGTCCTGGCAACTCAGACAGAAAAATGAATAGTCATAGGATCCAAGGAGGCAGAGGTTGCTTAGTAGAATTAGGATACACCACATCAACACCCATAAAATTAAAGGAATTTTAACATTAAGCAAAAAGCCATCAGATTTAGCAGCTAAGTCATCACTAAGAAAATTTTCCTCTCATTGTTGGGGTAAACTAGATTGACAGGGATTGATAAGTGGGGAAGTAGAGGCAACAAGTAAAAATAAATTAAAAAAAAACATAGAAGGGAGCAGCTAGGTGGCACAGTGGATAGAGCACCAGCCCTGAAGTCAGGAGAACCTGAGTTCAAATATGACCTCGGACACATCGTTTCCTAGCTTGTGTGACCCTGGCCAAGTCTTTTAACCCCAACTGCCTCTACAAAAAAATAAAAAATAAAACTATGGATGGAAATGGAGAAGAAATATAGAACATTTGCTCCAGGAAGGGTGGCTAGATCAAAGTATCTATTTTAAGCATATATTTTATTTACATTTTTTGTCTTTATATAATTTTCTCTAGATTGGATCCTTCTTGGTGACAAAGAAAAATAATTAAAAGCATGTGATACAAAGACTGTCTAAAATGCATAGGACATTCTGCTCTATTAGTTTCATAAAGGAACAAGAAGAAGGAGGAGGAGGAAGAGGAAGAAGAGGAGGAGAAAAAAGGAAGAGGAGGAAAAGGAGGAGGAGGAGGAGGAGGAGGAGGAGGAGGAAATGATGGAAGAAAGGAAAAAACAAGCAAGCAAGAAAGGAAGGAAAGAAGGAAGGAAGAAAGAAAGAAAGAGAAAAGAAAAGATAGAAAGAACAAAGTAATTTCTGCCTTGGAGGTTAGAAATAAAGAAGAGATGGAAAAATATAGATTTTGAGATGTGCAAGAATTGAAAGGAGGGGGCTTATGATATGTGGATTATAGAAATGGAAACAAGGTCATCTGCTTGACAGACATAAGTTAGGGTGATTTGGAGGGCTTTGGGAGAAAAGAGAAGTCTTCAAACAACTAGAAGGAATGTAACAGAGTCTATCTGTGAATAATGAAAGACTTGCTATGTAGAAATGAAGGATCAATAAGTGTATAATAGTTCATATTTTAGATAACTTCCTTCAATGGATACTAGCAATTAGGAATATGAATGACTTGTAATGATAATCTATTGGACAATGGGTTAGGGTAGTCAAGGGTGGAGAATTGTATGTGGTTAAACTGATTAAATATAGATTCAAGACTACAAATGGAGAAAAGTGAAGGCAGAGCTGGTGTGGCAGACTAGGATTTGTGGAGAAAAGGGAACATTGGGATTAGAAATTGCATTTGAAGGTAAAGAAAAATTTTAGGAGTGAGACAAGAAAGTGAAAACAAAGATTGTGGTCAGAGTATAATTTTTAAAGTTCAAAATAAAAAAAGGTCTATTGAGTATGGGGTATGGAGTATAAAAACCCCACTCCTAAAATAAATTCTAATTAACAATTACTATAGCTAATATTGTCCAATATGGAGCAGAGTGGCACCAAAAATCCCCACCCTGCTTCACCTCCATGCACAACCCATTAATATGATGTTAAAGTATTTTTCACTCCTAACTCTTCTTTCCTAAATTCTAAAACCCAGCTCTAGGCAATTAATCCAGAGTGATTATGCCTTCTTCCTAGTCCAGATGACCATATTATCTTTTCTAAAGTAATATTGTTAGAGCTGATTAATTAGAGAAACAAAATATAAATTTGTGTATTTCCCAAAGAAAACTACACATATGCTTTTGTTAGGAAACCTGTTTTCAAACTATTTCTCTTATAAAAATAGTTTGAACTTTTAGATTAAGATTAAACATTTTAATTTGTCTCATTTTTATATCTACATTAATAAAAGTTTGAAAATTTCTACATGCCTTTCTTTCCTTTCTCTCACTTAAATGTATTATTTTTTCTGCTTTGCCCTTTATTGCTTAATTCAGAGTGAGATTGAAGTGCTGAAATGTTGGGGGGGAGGGAGAAAAGGAAGAAAAAGACATTTCCTGCTTGGCAAGAAGCAGGAAATACCAGAAATCTCATCCAAAATCTTTTTTTTTCCCATTGGTTTCTATTCCACTGTAGCTATTATTTTCATTTTCATTTAAAAAAAAAGAATCTTGTTCCAGAACCTTGAATTTAGTGCAGTTTTTATTTTTTGAAAAATGAATATAATCTTGTCAAAAATAATGATATCTTTGACAAAAAGCCCTGGATCATCATTTGGGCATCAGGATCCAGGAGAAGAGGGAATCTTTATATGTTATTCGAGTAGAAATATAAAGAATTTTTTAAAGGTTTCCATCCTAGTGGATGCCTGAAATTTTACTATTCTAGATTAATCTCATTACATTAAACATTATTCTTTCATGCTCTCTTCTTTTAAAAACAGAAGGGGGAGGGGACTTCTAAGAAGAGTAAGAAAAAGAGTGTAATGAGTTTTTCCTTACCACTGAAAACAGAAACCAGGCATAAAAAAGGATTTCCCTAAGGAACTGATGATAGGAAAGGGAAATGAATAAGTGAAAGGGATGCAAGGATATAGGATTCTCAAAGATGAATGTTACTGACTTCATGATTCTTGCATTGGATTGGCTTTGAGGTTAAGTCAAGTTTAAAAAATCTTCAGTGGAAAGAATACTTTTCAAAGTTAACAAACCAGTTTTGTCAGATCAAAGCCAAAATTTTTTTCAAGGTCTGCACTAACAGAAGAAAGGGAATTTGAGCTCAAATCTATTTCCAAATTTAATGTTCCAATCCATTTTACATCATAATGATAATTGGAATATAAAGAGACAGAAAATTATAAGAGGATCAATTGAAAGAATTGGCATGTTTGAGATTATGACTTCCAAAGTGGGAGAAAAAAAAGAAATCAGGATTTGAGAGATTGTTTTGTTGATTGTTGACTTAAGAATATGATAGAGAAAATGTTAACAGTGTAGAATAAACTTGAATGCATTATCAAGATTTGTTTTGTTCCTCACCCCCCCAAAGTGCTGTTTGTTAAATATCTATAAGCACACCTTTACCTGTGTTCAAACATTTGAAAGATTATGAGGTAGAAAGAAGAATAAACTAATTTTTCTTGGCTCAAGTAGATAGAAATAGGAAGTGATAAAAATGACAGATTTGGAAAAAAATCTTAAAGCTACATAACAGTAGCATGGCTTTATTCAAGAAACTGAGAATTCCTTGTCAATGGAACAATTTAAGGAAACTCTACATGATTCCTTTTGGGTAGAATTGTACAAGAAGACTGTATATCAACCGTATATATTTCTCAACCATTTTCCTGTTGATTTCCCTAAAGCTTTTCCTTAAGGTTTTGGAAAATATCATTAGGATAATTGACTTTGACTGTGTGTCCATTGAAATGAAAGACTCCCTTTTATCTGTGAAGGAATAGAAAACCACTGGCTAAGCTGGAGAAATGACAAAGATTTCCACTTGTATAAAAAAAAAACACATCAAAAATGTTCACAGCTGTAGTTTTTTAATTTTTAATTTTTTAGTCTTTTACTCTACAATTCCTGATACATTAAATTTCCTTTCTAATTTCCTGGATTTCTTGGCTGGATTTTCCTCAGCCTCATGGGCTTCTTGTGTAAGACAAAGAAGTCAGAGTCATAAATGTAGCATTACTGCTTGAAGAGTTTGAACTATTTTACTTCTAATAAGAAGTAGTGTCTTTGTACTGGATGTTCTAGGATCTGAATGTCTCGTAAAATCTTGTCCAGATCTCAAGGTTATATGATATATAAGTGCTTGATAGTAATGGACATTCATCTCTTTTATTGGTCAGCTTTCTTTTGAATGCAGCACAAACTAGACATACCATTTGGTGGAACTTGCCACATTCAACTCTTAAACAAATTGCATTTTCCCCCAACAGAATAAATGAAATACTTGGGGAAGACAATTTGCTATGCCCTCTAAATACAGACAGCTCAAGGAATGAAAATGTCAGTGAAAGTTCCCAGCATTCTTAGGTACACTGCACATAAACACACATATTTTGATTTTTCTTATGTGCTTTCATTGTTATAATCTTTCACCTGCCTTTTCTTCTCTGGATTCTAATTTGCAATGTGAATATTAGAGTGTTCAGCTGCTGTCATGATTCTTTCTCATCACAAACAATCCGCGTCAATAAGTGTTATTTTGATAAGGCTTCCACAATCTCTAGGCTAGATTCATCAATGGACAGTCATCTGCTTCTCTTTTAAAGAAATGGTATTCCATCAGTTAAACTCAAGGATATTTCAGTCTGCTGGAGATGTTAACATATATATATATATATATACATATATACATATATATATATGTACATATATATATGTATATATATATTAACAGCACATGATAAGATGGAAAATGAATGTATAATACATACTGATATCCCATGGAAAGTTAACATTATCAATTTTTTACACATATACATCAGTTTTTTTTCCTTTTCATAAACAGGTTGGCTTATGGATATATAATAACATCCCATGTAAAGTAAACTTTAACATTTATAGATGTATCTACACACACACACACACACACACACGGGTGTGTGTCTGTATGTGTATGTGAAGGTTATTCTTACAAATGTTTGTTTTTTATACTATTTATTTTTCATTTAAAAATGAAATAATTAATGGATGTTGAAATGGAAGAAGCCTTGCTGCTTAGCTCCACTCTTGCCAGGGCTTCTGCCCAAAATGGAAATATAATGAGGAACAGATTTAAAAAGAGAAAAGTACCAGATTACAGCACTGGTAGATTTCTTATCCTAGAAACTATTAAGTTTATTTTTTGTCACAGATCCCTTTGGAAGTCTGGTGCCCCTTTCTTTGAATAACTTTTTTAAGTGCATAAAACGCACAGGATTTAAGTCCAAAATTGGAAAGCCCTTGCTATTGAAGCTTGATAATATTTCCACCAAATTTCAGGGAACAGGGAAGAAATACTAACTTTTAAAAGAAGTGTGAATTAGTGCTTATGATTGGTCAGATAAAATTAATTTTAATAATTTTGAAACTGAATTTCAAGGGCAATTATTTTGAGGTAGCAATATCTGTCTGTTTCTATATCTAACTCTCTTTCTCTATATTTATCCCTTTCTTTTCTCTTTCCTATCCATCTTTCCCTTTTTCCTCCTTTCCATTTTTCTTCTTCCTCCTATTCTTGTTTCTTATTCTTCTTGTTCTTGTCCTTGCCCTTGCCCTTGCCCTTCTCTTTCTCCTCCTTCTCCTTCTCCTTCCCTCTCTTCCTCCTCTTCCTCCTTCTTTTCCTCCTTCTCTTTGTTGTTATTGTTATGTTGTTGTTGCTCTCCTCCCTTCTCCTCCTCCTCCTCCTCCTCCTCCTCCTCTTCCTTCTCCTCCTCCTTCTCCTCCTTTTCCTCCTCTTCTTCCTCCTCCTCCTCCTCTTTCTCCTCCTCCTCTTCCTCCTCCTCCTCCTCCTCCTCCTCCTCCTCCTGCTTCTCCTTCTCCTCCTTCTCTTCCTTCTCCTTGTCCTTCTCCTCCTCCTTCTTCTTCTCTTTTTCTTCTCTTAGCAATTAAAGATTTATGAAACCCAGTTTAGGAAGCTGTGACTTACAGTCTCCTCTATCCTTTACTGTAAAAGAGAGAGCTGTATATGTAAGAAGAGAATACAAGAGTGGAGGGCATTTGAAACATGGAGGAGCAAGACAGTGGCTCTTGAACAATTCTCTGAGGCTCCTTATTATTTCCTTTTTTTTTTTGTTTTTGAGGGAAGTGTTTCTTTGGAGTCTTTGTTTGCTACCTAAGCCTAAGATTATATTCCCATCAACCTTTTGGGGGTCAGAGAAGAAACACTAACCTTTCTTGGGGAATGTGAATTAATGCTTATGATGGATTAGACATGGGTGGCCATAGTAATATTTAAAATGGAAGGCTTGGCTAGGTAGTACTTCTGATGTATAGGAGAAACATTTTAATGGGAAACAACTAAGATTTTAAAATCAAGTCATGAAATTAGAGGATCTAAAGCTAGGAGGGACTTCAGATGCCATCAATTTTGTTTTCTTTTTCTTTTTAACAGTTAAGGAAACTGAGGCTTATGAAGTAAAGAAAGTTACCCAAAGACACATAGGTGACCTAATTCATCAGATATAGGATTAAAATCCAAGTCTTATAACCTCAGAGTCAGTAGTCTTTATACTAATTCTGAAAGATTTCAAGTATCCAAAAAGAAAGAGAATTGCTGCAGATTTGAAGCTAAGATTAGAACTAGGAGCTAAGTCTTATGTCATAAATGCAAGTGAGTTCCAGCAGTTGTAATAGACCAGAAGAAACAATATTAATAAGAAATGCTAGGAAGATTAGAAGGTAAATTTAAAGAGTGATTTGCAGGATACTCAGTTCCTCAAAATTTAATGGGACTAAAAGATCTAAAGATTTTACTTATCAATTGTTTTAAAGAAAGAAGATTGAGAACTATAGGACAACTGGGGCAGAGACCTATAGAAGAGATCAGAAAAGATTCAGATCATTCAATCTGACTGAACACAAAACTTATGCAAATGAGGAAATTCTGTTAAAGAGCAGAGGACAGAGAGAGCTTGATGGCATAAGTCCTGTACCCTGCTCACTCATAAGAGAAATAATTTGGGCTTCAGTTCAAGTTTGGTATTATTCAAGCAGACAATGTTGATAGATTCTAATTTACCAGTTTCAGAAGATTGATATTAAGTGGGGATTACTTATCCACTCATTTCCAAAATTAGTCAATAAGCAATTAACATTCTAGGCTCTATTCTAGGTGGTAGAGATCTGAGAAAAAATTGATATAGTCTCTGACTTCAATAAGCTTGATGCATACACATATAATTATACTTAAATTGTTTTAAAAATAAATTTAAAAAACTATTTACAAAATAAGCAATGGCAGGTAAAAATATCTATATAATAGAAGTCTATGTCCAAAGGAGTTATAGTAGTAAAATGATAAGATAACCCTCAGGAAGGAAAAGGTTCTAATCTAGGATCAGACCATTTAATTTGTCTGGAAGCCAAAAATAGTAAATCAGAGGAGCCATTTATAGAGCAATTACTGGATTGTGTTTGGTTTGCCTCGGTTACAACATCCCTTCTTTATTGAGTAGAGAGTAGTATAGTTTTTTTTTAAAGTAGAAACCATCAAGGGAGGTCTTGGAGATGTTCCAATAACCTCCTTCATACTTTGTTCCCCCAATTAAGGAACAGGATGTTACTACAATCAAGGAGGCAGGTCAGCTGAGTGGTGGAGGCTGGAAGACTGTTGCTGCTGCCAATATGTCTAATGAGGGCAAGGAGACTAACCTTTCTCCTACTCTGAGGCTGCCAGAAGGCAATGAATAAAAGTGAGAATAGCCACAACCTTTTGGCTAGTATTCCTAGCTTGGTCCATTATTCTGTGGTTTAAGGTCTGAGTATTTTGACAACAAAGAGAGAGGTGAGATCTCTTTGCAACAGATCAGTGAGGGTCCTAGATACATTTCTGTTGTATTTTTTATTTTGTTTTCCTCTGTTCCATTTCCCTTGGAAAAGGCTTATATACTATGTTGTGAGAGTCCTGAATTATTGAGTACAAAGGATATCAAAAGGATGCACATTGATGGTACTGTGTCTTAGTAGTAACTACATCCTAGACAAGATCTATTGACTCCTTTCTATTACTTAGGTATATTTATGTAAAATGTTATGGATTGGTGACATGCAAGGTCAAGAAATCCTTCCATTATAGAAAACTACAGAAGAATAGTAAGGGTGAGCCAGCTTTCAAATGTACCAAGATTATGATTGCCCATGACCTCACCTGCCTTCAGCTGGATTCATATATTAAATGAATATAAGAAGCAAATTTCACTATGACTATTTAATAAAACCTTTGGAAGAGGCTTCATGATCACCAGTAGTAGGGGTTCTCCTATTCCTATTCCTTCTAAATTCCTTTCTAAAAAGGAAGGAGAAGATTTGCACCACTGCATCAAACACCTGGGGTTCAATAAAACAACAGCCCAGAATCATTAACATTTGCTTTAGACATCTTGGGAAGGGTCCAGGAACACACATTTATATTGAATTGGATTTGTGGTGAGTCTAAAAGCCTGTAAAAATCTGAAGATAAGTGGAAGTTCAAACTTCCAGTACCAAATATGAAGATTGTAAGAAAATATATTATCATAAACCAGTTTTTACTCATGGATTGGCCATTGCTCTTGTTACATATACTAACATTGAATTAAAACTCTAATCACCAATATTCTTGGTAAATCTATCATGCACACCTAGATAACCTGAACAAGAATTCCTAGGTACACAATGGTTTAAACACTGAATGGTTGATTTGTCTTGTACTGCAAGTCAGAAACAAGAGAAAAAGCATTTTCTATTAGCCAAAGTGAAACTTCTGGAATTAATATGAGAACTAATAGTTATTTATCATTTCATTTATCATCTTAGACTATGTGGGTTTGTGTGTCACACTATGGGTTTGTGTGTCAACCTCTGTGGTGAAAGAGAGTGGGAATTTCATTTGTGTGTGGAAGCCTAGCTACTGTTTCTCTGGAAAAGGTGGTCAGAACCATATTTGGAGTGTTTTTTGCTTCAATTGAGAAGTTATATTGGTCTATGCTTATGAAATTATAGTATCTGGAAAATAGATTTAGATCATAGAAAGAGCTGAATGAGAAAGAGGAATCTTCCAAATTCAGTCTAAGATTCATCTTTAAATGTACAATTTGAGTTTAAGGCATAACTAGAGACATAGTTTAATTCAATCAAATGACTCTTTAAAACAAAGAAATCACATGAAAAGAAATTTATTTTTAAAAATAACTATTTCCCCCATCTTAAACCAGACAATATATGTTGATAGCTAATATTTGATTCTGTATTGGCAAAATGAATTGTATTCAGAAAAGCTATAAAGAATGTAATGGATTCTACATACATAATAATGTAGCCCAATTTGGAACAATTAAATTTTGCTTAACCTTTTGAAGTTTTCCATTGACCTTAGACAGGTTTTTTTTTTTTTTTTGTTTAAGGTGATGCTGATAAAAGTACTAGTATAATTCATGGTGAAGATGTTGATCATCCATGGTCAAAGGATCAGTATGATTTAAAAATTATATTGGACAAATTACTGTATTCAAAGAAGGAATATTTTTTATTAACTGGAGAAGAAAAAAGGTAGAAACAAAAATGGAAATTTA
Organism: Myrmecobius fasciatus; assembly: GCA_023553655.1. Lineage (NCBI taxonomy): Eukaryota > Metazoa > Chordata > Mammalia > Dasyuromorphia > Myrmecobiidae > Myrmecobius > Myrmecobius fasciatus. The sequence continues at coordinate 95,511 of JAJPUD010006637.1, read as the reverse complement.
GAATAATTCAAATGGAAGATGGTTAAATATTGTTCAAATTGTTGATACCAATATGTGTGTATATATGTGTGTGTATTCATATTTATATCTATTTATCTATATGTACATATACATATATAGATTGTATATATCCAGGATGTTGGAGAAGAACAAACAGGAGGGTTTTGAGCTGGGTTTTATGTTTGTTTTGTTTTGTTTTTAGCAGAAATGGTTTTCTGGGCATGGACAAAATAAATTTTATTTTCTATCAATTTGAAAATGCTGTGGGTCACACTTGATTACATTTCTCTGCTTCCAAAAGTCCTCCCTATTTGGACTAGGTCAGTCTACCATATTTTTTCTTTCTAGTATATCTTGTGATTAATTCATATAAAGTTTATAGGAGATGAAAAGCCGGCAATCTTTTTTTTCCAATGAATTCTTATCAATTCACATCTTTCCCATCCTATACTTCTGAAATATATTTTTGGACCCAATGTACTTCACATTTATTCCAATTAAACTTCATCGTATTGGATTTAGTCCATTTGTTTTGGCCTATTTCAATTTTTAGAACTTTAATATGTAAATTATCTTTTCTAAAGTTTTGGATATGCAACATGTTCTTGTCATTCATTTCTTTCACAGAAGTTTTACTGAAATGTTTCATTGTAGCATAGTTGTCTGGATGACAATGACCTGCTGTATTAAGATTAGTGATATTTTTAAAAGCCTTCTCTTACTTTCTCAAATATGCCTGTTTCAGATGTTGTAGGACTCTTTCTGTCATCAATCCTGAGAACCTGACACTTTGGTGAACAATGAGTTTATTCCTCTGACAGCTAGAGCACTGTCAGTTTCTTCTTTCTTCTCCTCTTCTAGCAAATTAAATGTTTTTTATCTACTGCCCAGATACTAGAGTTGACCTTTGATCTAATATTCTCTCTGATTCAGAATCATCTGATTTGTGCAGAGAAACCAGAGAGGCATATCATTATTTAATAACAATTATTAATATAGCTAAAGTAATTTAAAAGCTGCTGTATCACCAATAATCATTTAATAGATATAAGCTCATTTATAGTATTCTAGTCCCTTTCAGCAGCTAGGTAGAACATTATATATATATATATATATGTGTGTGTATATATATATTTAGACTATCTATCTAATATACATATATATGACATATATATAATATATATCTATATGACATATAGATATATTTCTACATGTGTGTGGAGATAAAGCTATATAAAATTTATAGCAGCTCTTTTTATATGGGCAAAGAAATGGAAACTTAGAAGGATCCCATCAATTAGGAACTGGCTGAAAAAATTACATAATATAATACATTTAATGGAATATTATTGCACTTTAAGAACTGATGAAATTTGGAGAAAATCGAAAACTTTTATCAACTCATAAAGAGCAAAATGAAGTTTCTTGTTCAGTCATTTTTCAGAAATGTCCCATTCTCTGTGACCCTATTTGCGTTTTTTTTTAATAAAGCTTTTTATTTTCAAAACATATGCATGGATAATTTGACAACATTGACCCTTGCATAGCCTTGTGTTTCAAATTTTCTCCTCCTTTCCCCCACCCATCCCCTAGATGGCAAGCAATTCAATATATGTTAAACATGTTAAAATATATGCTAAATTCAATATGTATAAACATATTTATATAATTCTCTTGCTGCACAAGATAAATCAGATTAAAAAAGAGAAAGTAAATGAGTAAGAAAAAATGCAAGTGAATAACAACAAAAAGAGTGAGAATGTTATGTTGTGATCCACATTCAGTTTCTATAGTCCTCTCTCTGGGTGTAGATGGCTCTCTTCATCACAAGATCATTGGAAATGGCATCAATTATCTCATTGTTGGAAAGAGTCACATTCATTAGAATTGATCATCGTATAATATTGATGTTGTCATGTATAATGATCTCCTGGTTCTGTTCATTTCACTTAGCATCAATTCATGAAAATCTCTCCAGGCCTCTCTAAAATCATCCTCCTGATCATTTCTTATAGAACAATAATATTCCATAACATTCATAACTTATTCATCCATTCTCCAATTGATAGTCATCCACTCAGTTTCCAGTTTCTTGAATTGGCAGTTCATTTAGAGATTGGCATAATATATATGGCAATTTCTACACTTATTAATTATACAATCCTGTGTAATCCATTTAACCTCTGCCTCAGTTTCTTCTTCTGTAAAATGGAGATAATATGTATCTCTCTCATAGTAAGCAGCACATAAAAGTTAGCTCATAATATTACTATTAATAATAGAGACACTTTTATGATTGCAAAGGACCAGAAAAAAGCAGATTTTCATTATTTGAGAAATGGCTAAAAACCAATAAATATAATAAATATAGAGGAATATAGAAAGATTTACACAAACTGATGTAAAATGAAGGAAAAAGAAACAGAAAAGAAATACACAATAATGGTTACAACAATGTAAATGGAAAGAGCAGCATTGAAGAAATAATTTAAAGTATATATTATAGGATTACAAAAACAATAATGACAATGATATGAAAAGAAACCTATTTGCACTCCTCTCCAGAGGTGGAAGATCCATAGGTGTGGAAAATCACATAGATCTTTAGATTTTTCAATGTTTTTGCTATCTTTTCCCTGCTTCTTTCTCTTTTTCTTTTTTCTTAAAATATAATTTTTGTTATATAACCTGGCTCTCTGGAGAAGGATCATGGGAAGAGTTAATGTGATAAATTTAGGTTAGTTTTGCTATCTTTTCCCTGCTTCTTCCTCTTTTTCCTTTTTCTTAAAATATAATTTTTGTTATATAACCTGGTTCTCTGGAGAAGGATCATGGAAAGAGTTAATGTGATAAATTTAGGCATCTAAAACGGATATCAATAAAATGTAGTTTTTAAAAGAACCACTTCATTTGCAAAATTTAATGAAAGGTGGTAGAAAATTGTTTGATTGATTAAATAAATTGATAGGTGAGTGGATCTCTAAATGGGTAAATAAAGTTCTGGAGGAGATGTGTCCAGACTTGCTTGGCTGTTTTTGAAATGAGTAGAGTAGACTTAGGGAATGGATGAGCCTTCTCCTTTCATTTGCTGGGGTGGTTATCTATTTTCTCCAAAAAATAGTGAGACACTAACAATGTAAAAAGAGTATGGTGTGTTGTGAGACCCAATGAAGTCAGATTTTCTTCAAAACATTTAAGGCTGAAATTGTAAGGAGAAAGTACAAAGGTGAAAATTAGAGAAGCTCTCTCAATACTTCTGTGTCAAATTATCTTTGTCAATACCATTCATGGAGCTACTAAATTTGGACCTAATAACCATAGGAAAAAAAAAGAGGAAAATCATCATTTGATTCAATAGAGTATAAGACCACTTTTAAGGTTTTTCTGTAACAAAGTAATGCTAACACATATTTTCGGTTTATTAAGGATACTTTGAAAGATGCAGCTAGAATAATGTTGATCAATTTTACTCTAACATTAAGGAAACCATAGAAGAAACACGTTCAATAAAGATATTTGCTACTATAATTGGCAAAGGAATATTCTGTAAGTGATGATGGCTTCCAGAGAGTCCTGCTTGTAAATAACATTTTGCAGGTCATATCAGGCTTTGAAACATTGCAAAAACTCCTAAATCAGACCAACGATTATTAACAATAACTTGAAATCATACAGTCATAAAAATTTATGAAAAATGGCATTTTTACTCATGAAAAATTATTGTCCTTGACCCAGTCCACTACTTATTTTGTTTGATCCATGAGTAAAGATGATTTTTGTAGTGGCCATAGTTTACCAACCTCTGATTTAGACTTTAATATCTAGTTTAAACTAAGACCTGGTACATCAAATAATTGACCAAACAATAAATATTTCTTAAATATGTTCTATATGCCAGGAATTCTGATATGTGCTAAAGATACAAATACAAAAGTGAGATAGTTTTTCCTCTAATGAAGCTTATATAACTGGTGGTATCTTGGACAAACACTGCCAATGAAAGATGGTGCTCAGTATGGAATGGAATGGGAAAAAGAGAGATATCTAGAATCTAGTTTACAAATGATACATCACTTTCAATGCTGTTAATTTTCTCCCCAAAACAAAACCCCCATGCATGTTTTATGCATATATTTCCACAGTGATATATGGTTGCAGATTATAGAATATCATAGGCTCTGGAGAATTAAAGATTTGGTAAAGCCAAAATTGATTGAAGAGAGATGTGATGGACACAAGTAGAATAAAAAATTGTACCAAAGAAGAATTATAAAGAAGTGACCAAAAGATGCCATCTGAGAGAACTAGGACCAGAAAAGAAAAATCAGTTACCAAATCAATTACAAAGGGTCTATGAAGGAAAATTATATCTGCATCCAAAGGAAAAAAAAACTTTACATATGCATATATATGCATACATATAGACATATATAATGATTTTACATATACACATTCATATATACATATACGTATACACATACATATACAAAGATATTTGTTTCTAATGGTAGGGGTAGTGAGAAGAGCAAAGAAAAAAAAAGAAGAAAAGTTGCTTGATAACTTTATTTTATACTTATAAAGGGTAGCAAGTTGTACACAATAGATTTTCAATTTTATGGAAAATTATCTTTTTTCCCCTATTCTACTTTATTATAGAAGTGCTTATTTTATTTCTTATGTTTAGAGTAAAATAAAATTAAAAAGAAGAGCAAAAGACCCATATAAGTACCATTGCTACCCACACCACATTAAGCAAACCTAAAAGAAAGCCACTAGCATATTGGGTGAAATTTCTGTGGATTATTTCTGAGAGGATATTCAGTCACATGGGAAGAGAAGTCATGAAAAGGTTATGATCTCCATTTTTGCAAGGACCAGTGATACTGCGAATGTCAAAAATTCAATGAATTCTTGGCTTTTCCTTCAGAGCAAAAGATCTATACATTATATAAAATTAAGAAATGTTGCTTATTTTCTTTTTTCCCACTCTTTGCTCTGTGTGCATGAGACTATGACTTCATTTAAGTAGTTCCATCTGCTATATAAAGGAATGAAAAGTTAAGGAAGTAAATTGCATGCCTTCTTCATCATCCAGACCATGTTTCCCTAGAGAACTTTAAGACTGATATGCCTGGGAAGAGTTTATAGTCTTCAACACTTTGAAAATAATCTTTTCTCACAGAATTAGTCTTTTTAGAAAAGACAGATGGAGTCAGGTCCTATATTTGAAAAAGCATCTAATATACATGTGTCTTTAGTCTGACTGACAAAGATCTCTATCTGTTGGATCCTTATTGCAAATACATCCCATCATGTATAAAAATGTTAATTACAAGACAGTAGTAAAAAGATTTTATATCGGCTTCTCTGCATTAGACATTGAGGAATAGTAATATATATGTAAATTTTGAGGCCCCAAGAAAACATTTCTCTGTTTTCTTAAAAAAAAAATCTCAAACATACATGCACAGAAGTCTCTCTCCTTTGGTGGTCCTCTTGGCAATGTATTTGCTATTGGAGCAATATTTACCTCCATGTCTAAGAACCATTTTCACAACATTTGACTGTGCCTAAATCATTCCTACACATCTGGATGAAGAGCAATCTCAATCAGTCATATAGATGCACTGTGTACATGACAAACACCAGGGTATTTTCTCAGCATATCAACTGATGGTCAGTAACCTTTTAGCTTGTTCGCCCAACAGGAATTTGGAAAATAGCTGTGGTTTTCATCAGTGGATTTGAAATATTCTGATGAAAACCAAAAGAAATGTAATGAAAATGAGGCAAGATGAAAAGAAGTCTTCAAAGAAGATACAGGTGATAGAGGAAAAAAAAGATCAGAGAAAGAAAAGATGGTAGCTGGAGTAAAATATGGTAAATGGTCACCAAATTTTTTTTTGGGGGGGAGATCATTCAAATGTATGATGAGATCCTGAAACAACCTTAGATTTTTTTTGGAAGTAAAAGATAGTCCTTATCCTTGTTAAGTCATTAAAACATTTCCCAAACTGCCTCCTGCAAATGTGTTACTTTTAAAATTTTATATGAATCTATGATTGATGCTCACATTATATGCAATAGATCAGTTCCAAAGGAGTTCCAAGATGCTAAACTTTATAATATAAAACTGACCACTATAAAATTACCCTGTATAATAACTATGAGAAATACACACATGATGGAATGACACTAGTTAGACCATGCTCCCATATGTCCGAGCCATAATTATGTGGACTTTTGCTCTGGAGTCCTAGATTTGGCGGGCAATGGAAGCACTTGTGGTCTTTTAACAAAAGGGTAAAAAATCAGTTTAATATAGAAGTACACATATAATGAATCAAAATAAGAAGGTCCCAGAAGGAAGGAGATTCTAGTTGACTTTTGCCATGTTGTTGCTCTTCCCTGCTCTATTTCCTTTCTCTCCACAATAAGCTCACTTTTGATGGCGTGGAGATGTCATGACCACTAACAAGAAATATTATCTTATTTTTTTTTCTTGAAAGCTTCTTATCCCTACACATATTTAGTCTATGGAATTATATCTCCCTTTTCTGAACCTTCTTAAACCTGTTATCAAATTTAGCGTCAGATTATGTTTAGTTTTTCTTTTCTCTATTAGAAGTTTTAATATGGAATGCTCATTTCTCTCATAAAGTACTCATTATTCTGATCCCAACAATCACTTCCTCTTTGTTGGAGAGAATCATGTCCATCACTCAATTTCCTCTTGATTGTATTTCTATCTTTTAGTGGGTAAAATTACCATAAAAATGAGTCATGAAACTACCAGGTGTTCTTGTTTTGACAGAGATAGTTTAAGCATATTTCCAGAAAATTGAAATCCCTTGATCATTTACTTCATCTATTTCTTCTTTATGTCTGGGTGGTTTGTAGTACATTCCAGTGATGGTATTGCTTCTGTTTCAATGTCCATTTATTCATTTCTAAATGTTCTTCAGCATGCTTGATCTTTCTAGCTCCTGGATTTTTTCATAGAATTATGTCTTTTATCTTTCCCTACACCCTCCTCCCTCCTTCCCCTAACTCTCCAGTTTCTTTTGAATAGGGCCCAATTTTTCATATCTATATTTATATTTGTGGGTCTCCACTCATCAAATTTCCATAATACTTGTTAAGTTAAACTCAGTTTCATCATGTTATCCTCTCTATTTCCATTGTGTTTGTGGGCAGATGTCTAAGAATGGATGTTTTTGTCTATTCTTTAAAGTAGTATGCTTTATAATGTAATCATGTTTCTCTCATTCTTTTTCTTTTCTTAAGTACTAAGTTCTAAAGAAACTGAATTAAAAAATGAAGTTGGTTTGGTTCACTGCACCTTTCCTTCATGCCCTTGCAGAAGTGCCAACCTATGACCCTCAGAATGCTGGATTTACCATGCAACTTATCAGTCTGCATGCATTTACTGTGTACTTTCTATATGTCAAGTGACAGACTAGTCAACTAGGGAAATGATATTTTTTTCTCCAAGAAGGACTTGGCTACTATGGATTAATAAACCAGGAAACACCAGAGCACCCATTTTATTTTCTATATTAGATAAACTACCCATGTACTTAATCTAATATTGAGATTACCTGAGGCTAACCAGCCAGTTATAGAATGAAGCATAGTTCTCTTGTTACTCTAAATGATACTAAATATCTGGAATTACTGACTCAATTTTTTCCCCCAGAAGTTTGGTCTAAAGTAGATAAAGCCTAATTTCAAGTGTAAGTCATTCAAAAGATATTATCTAAATATGCTGCAATAGAATGGATGCTTTAAAAGTTATTTTAAAATTTTCTTCCTGCAGTTTCAGTATCATAATTCTGAACAACTTAAGGGTCAAGTCAGAAGGTCAGTTTGAATTTATTGTTAAAATAACCAAAAATTTTATAGATACCATTTTCTAGTCTAATGTTTTTCATTCTATATATTGTGATTCCACCACAGTAACTGGATAGGACTTTTGCACTCTCTGAGATACATGCATACAGAGATACACAAGTACATGTGTCTTTGTATATAATACGTATATGATAATGTATGTATGTATTATAAATAATCATATTTAAATGCAATATTGAATGTTGTAGATTATGAGCTAAAAAGGACTTTAGAGGACATCTAGTCAAAGTCATTTATTTTGTCAGTGAGGAAACTGAGCTCTAGATAGGTTAAATGACTTGCTTGAAGACACAAATTTTGTAAGTATCAAAGCAGAATTTAAACCCAGGTTTTCTGAATTTAAATCCATTGTGTTTTCTATTGTACCATCTACATTGCATGGGTTTTTTGGGGAAGGAAATTCATAGCAAACATAGTCTTTGTAACATAACTGATAATAATAGTGGTACTCTAGATTGTATTCATTCATTCATTCATTGTGAGGGAATTAGCATTAAGTGACTTGTCTAGGGCCACACAGATGGTAAGTGTTAAGTGTCTGAGGTCAGATTTGAACTCTATCCACTGTGCCCTCCAGCTGCCACTATTCATTTTTTTTTTAAGGATTGCATTTTAGACAATCAGCAGGATGTTTTCAGAGAGGCCTGGAGTGACTTACACATGAATTGATGCTAAGTGAAATGAGCAGAACCAGGAGATCATTGTACACATCAACAACACAATTATATGATAATCAGTTCTGATGGATGTGGCTCTCTTCAACAATGAAATGATTCAGACTGGTTCCAATGGTCTTGTGATGAAAAAATACATTTACACCCAGAGAGAGGACTGTGGGAACTGAGTGTGGTTCACAACATAGCATTTTCATTCTTTTTGTTGCTTGCCTACATTTTGTTTTCTTTCTCATTTTTTCTGGTTTGATTTGATTTTTCTTGTGCAGCAAGATAATTGCATAAATATTTATGCATATATTGGATTTAACATATTTCTGCCATGTTTAACATATATTGGACTAATTTCCATCGAGGGGAGGGTGCGGGAAAAGGGGGGACATTGGAACAGGAGGTTTTCCAAGGGTTAATGTTGAAGAATTATCCAAGCATATGTTTTGAAAATTAAAAAGCTTTAATAAAAAAGAATTATAGGGGCAGCTAGGTGGTGCAGTGGATAGAGCACCAGCCCTGAAGTTGGGAAGACCTGAGTTCAAATCTGATCTCAGACACTTAAGGCTTCCTAGCTGTGTGACCCTGGGTAAATCACTTAACCCCAATTGCCTCAGGAAAAAAAAAATATATATATATATATATATATATATATATATATATATATATATTAGAAGTGAGTTCAGGTTTTGGGAGAGATGAATATTGGCTGAGGTAGAATTGATAATACTATATGACTATCGTAGAAAGGTTGTTGAAATTGGTTTGATATTATCCATCCTATCTAGCCGTGCTTAAGGACATTATGAAAGGCCCAAAAGCAGATATTATAACATTTTTAGTTCCCTAAGAAACTTATTCAATTCAATGGGTTCCAAGTCTTATCAAAAGGTTTGTAAGAACTGTTAGCTATCAGTATGTAAAAAAAAGATGAATACAATGCTAACAGATTTACTGAGACTGATCACTAAATGATAGATCCATGATGATTCTGAAGAAGACTCATCTTTCTTTTTTTTTTTTTATTAAAGCTTTTTATTTGTATAACATATGTATGGGTAGTTCCCCAGCATTGATCTTTACAAAGCTTTCCAATACAAATTTTACCCCCAGTCCCCTCCCCTCCCCTAGATGGCAGGAAGTCCACTACATGTTAAAAATGTTGAAATACTTGACAAATTATGCAAGGAAAATCCTATCTACAAGAAAAAAAAAGAAAATCAGAGAAAGGAAACACAATGCAAGCAAACCTCAATAGAGAGCATGAAAATGTTATGTTGTGGTCCATATTTCATATCCCTCTCTCTGGGTGTATATGGTTTTCTTCAGTGAGCAATTGGAACTGGTTTGAGACAATTCTTTGTTGCAGAGAGCCATGTCCATCAGAATTGATCATCATGTAATATTATTGTTGCTGTGTATAATGATCTCCTGGTTCTGCGTGTTACACTCAGCATCAGTTTATGGAAGTCTCTCCAGGCCTCTCTGAAATCATGCTGCTGGTCGTTTCTTACAGAACAATAATATTCCATAATATTCCTATACCATAATTTATTCAGCCACTCTCCAATTGATGGGCATCCATTCAGTTTCCAGTTTCTAGCCACTACAAAAAGGGCTGCCACAAACATTCTTGCACATGTGGGCCCCTTTCCCTCCTCTAAGATCTCTTTGGGATATAGGCCCAATAGAAACACTGCTGGGTCAAACGGTATGTACAGTTTGATAACTTTTTGAGCATAGTTCCACATTACTCTCCAGAATGGTTGGATCCATTCACAGTTCCACCAACAATGTATTAGTGTCCCAGTTTTCCCACATCCCCTCCAACATTCATCGTTATCTTTTCCTGTCATTTTAGCCAATCTGACAAATGTAGTGATACCTCAGAGTTAAGACTCATCTTTCTTTACCCACGTGTGCCAGGGCAACCTGACAGTCAGCTGAAGATTATCATAAAAGATATAGGATTTAAGACTGTCACTGCCTTTTTGATGCTGGATATGCTGACAAATAATGGACTGGTAGGTAAAGAACTACACATCAATACAATGAACATGTCTCCTGTTATGGAATGAGAATATGCTAAGCTCCAAATGAAAGTAACTCATTACATCCCATGCATATGTTGATAAATTTCTGAATCTTGGGTAAATTAGAAGCATCGCACTATGATTGCTAAGCAAAGTGACAGAAAATGACATTTCTACAAAAATAAGCAGAAGAAATGTGACTTAGTGGAAAGACCTAAGGACTCTGAGTAAGAAGATTTAAGCATGAGTCCCAGTTGTGACACTAGTTATATGAATCTGGATTAATAAACCGTTCTGAGGATCAGTATTATATAAATTTTATACATGAGAGAACTGTCTGATAAAGTTATGAGACAGAATTTGGTTAAATTTAACACCCTCTATAAATATAATTTTTAATCTTAAGCAATGTGATGAAACAGAAAAATGTTTTGGACACAAATAGATCACTAGAATCAAAGCATAAATTAAATAAGCACTTATTAGTAGCCTACTAATGTGGTCATCACTGGACTAGGCTCCCCTCGATTATCAAAAAGATCTTGGATGCATGAAAAAAGGTTATGAATTCTTGACCTAGAACAGCTATGTCAGACTCAAGTAGAAATGGATCCTTGTGAAGTTCATACCAATTTTAAAAACATAAATTAGTATACTTATGTTGTGTTGTATTTTTATTTTATAAGAATTCCCAATTACATTTTAATCTGCTTTAACTGGAAAATCTTGCTGGCAGCTGACCTTGAGTTTGACACCTCTAAGTTTTCAACACTTATGGTGTTCATTTCTGTGGTCTGATGTTCTGTGAGGTGTAAAAAAGAGGCTTCTCTCTTCTTTATAAGCTATACATTAATCATTTCCTCCCTGAAATAGAATAAACTAAGACTCTATCATTTTAACAACTACTTAAAATCACCCATCATTTTCTCTTTAAACATCTAGTTAGTATCTTAGCATGAGCTTTCTTTACATAGTAGGTTCTTCAATTTCATCTAAAAATACACACAAGAGACCAAAAAGAGGAATTATAAAGGAAAATAAAGTTACTTTTAATTCAATTCAATAAACTCTGTAATTAATATTCATACTATGGACCGATACTATGTGAGACTCTTGGTGTAACAGAAAGTTTAGATGAAATATATTTACTCTTCTCTCTGTATTTATAACCTGAAAGATATGTTACAAATACTCATACCTAAATAAAATAGTACATGATAAGTGAATTTGAAGGGTGAAAAATACAACACTATGTATAATCAGAGGGGCAAAGATCATAATTGGATAAGGGGGAAAACTTTCTGGTTAAGTTGACATCTGATTTGGGTTTTATAGGATTCAAAGGAATTCAATAGACGAAGAAGTGGACGGCCACTCCTTTAGAAAAGAGTAAAAGTCAAAGACTCAGGTAAGCATGATAGTGCTTACTTAGGTAATTAAATTACCTTTCACTAAATTACATAGAAGATATGCATTTGCTGTCCTAAAATTCTTCTGAACAGACTCTATCACCAAAAAGGTACTAATCATTGTGATTACTATCATTTATGTGGTGATTTTAAGTTTTTGAGGTACTTTACACAATTGTTTCACCAATCCTATAATTAGGTACTCTAGATAGGGCTATAACTTGGGTTGGGGAACATGGCCATTGTTGCAAGATGTTGCTTTCTGCCAAGTGACTTTTTTCTTATTTGTCACAATAACATGCTTTTCCTCACTTGATCTGGAACTGCCTTTGGACCCCTCTCTTAGGGACCAAATTCCACTATCAGTGTAAGTCCTATTGACTTTGCATATTTCATTCTGGAGATTGAGTGAGTTATAATTATTTGAAACTGACTCTAGGGCTTTTCTTATTTATGTAGAACCACACATGATTAGAGTGGACTGTCCAGTAATTGTGCCATGACTTTGTAGCAGGGGTTTTTGTTAATCCAATTGTAAGTAAAAGTAAAAAATGTTGAAAATGAAAAAGATGTCTTTTAAATAGTTCCTAGATTTCAACTTGGTAAAACTAGAAAAAGTTATGTTCTATGTTTTCTCAATCTCAATCCTGTCTCATTTCCTTAGACAAATATTAATGTTAAAATTAGTATTATTTATTAATAACAATATTAACAACAATAATAGTTTAAAAATAATATCAATAATTAATAGTAAGAAATTCATAACAATAGACATATTTGAAGAATGTGTTGATTATGAGAAAGATCAACACCAAAATCACCCTTACGTTCTTCAAAACAAAGGAAAGATATTGATAATGATTTTATAACCAATGACTATAACTGCATACATCTCCAAGATTTTTGAACTACATTCCAATGATATCGTTCTGTGAGGATGACAGTTCAAGTCACTCAGCAATTCCCTTCAGAATGTCTTCTTCATCGAAAATGCTCTCTACAGAATGAGGTAAAAATTGCTTATCTCAAAATCTATCTTTAGATTTTTTAAAAATATGATTGTTAATCTCTTTCTTGTGAATTCTTTTTCCAATTCTCAGGAAAGTAATTCTCTTAGTCTTCTCTCAAGGTCTTAGTCAAACTCCTTTGAAGATTATAATCAACTATAATTTAGATAGCTCAATAGATAGAGTACTGGGACTGAAATCAGGAAGATCTGATTTCAAATTTGGTCACAGACATTATGATCCTGAGCAAGTCACTTAACCTCTATTTGTGTTTATCCACTGAAGAAGGAAATAATAAAGCACTCGAGTATCTTTGTTAAGAAAATGTTAAATGGGATCATGAAGAATTGGAAACAACTGATTAACAATGATCAGGCACCAATATCTATTTCTTCTATTCTAAATATGTGCTATCAGTAACTATTTGTGGAAGTCACTATCTGTTTGCCTCAGTTTCTTCATCTGTAAAATGAGCTGGAGAGGGAAATGGTAAACCAGTATTTTTGCCAAGAAAACCCCAAATGGGGTTATGAAGAGTCAGGTGTGACTGAAAGTAAAAGTCATTTTCATACTTTCTGTTACAATGAGGCTCCTGAAGGGGAGAGATGCCAGAGCATTGTTTTATAAAAAATATAAGAGATTGATTATTGTTCATCCAAATCCAAACTACTGTATTAGCTGTTAATTAATTATGAAAAGTTATCCCTGACACTCATTCTCAGCTTCAAAGACTTGGGATGGAATTAGTGATTAAAATTTTATTCAGTCAATTAAATTT
>JAJPUD010006637.1:54407-71448 GCA_023553655.1 Myrmecobius fasciatus | reverse complement strand
AGTTCAGATAATATTATTATCTCAATAGATGCAGATACAAAACAAATTTGTAGCAGACCTAATCAGTTATGTGATTTTATTCACCCTTGTTTAACAGTACATGAGTAGGAGTGATGATAGCAGATAGTGGGAGTAATCCACGATTGAGGCTTGTCCTTGTGCAATTGGTAGTAAAGATAAGGGGTGTAAGGGACTTAAGAGAAGGTTATAACATAAGAATTTATCTGATTCACTAGTATCAAGATGAGGAAAAGAAGAGAGTGGCTTTTGCAGAAGTGATGACTTAGGAGGCATCTGAGAAGTGTAATGATTGTAAGTCATTGAATAGACAAAAAGTAGGGTTTAGTTTGTGTGATAGAAAGCCAAAAAAATAAGGAAGTTATTGCACTTGCTAGAGTTCTAGGCTTTGAGTTAGAAATACTTGAGCTTAAATATTACCTTAAATTCTTGGTGGCTGTATGATCTTAAACCTACCATTTAACCTTTACCTTAGTTTCTTCAAATGAAAAACAAAGATAAAAATATCTACTCCTCCTCTCCCTGGATTGTTGTGAGAATAAAATTAATTAATATTTGTAAGGCATTTAACCCAATGCCTGATACATGCATAAATAGTAGTTATTATTATTTTTATTATATTGTGAAATATCCTTAAATTTTTTTGAATATGAAGGTAGTACATTTGCATATGATCAGATGAAGAGTATGACAATCTTTGCATATGACTGAGATGGCTTGGAAAAGTAAATAATGGGAAGTGTGGGGCAGCTAAGTGGCACAGTGGATAGAGCATCAGCCCTGAAGTCAGGAGGACCTGAGTTCAAATTTGGCCTCAGACACTTAACACTTCCTAGCTGTGTGACCCTGGCCAAGTCACTTAATCCCAATTGCTTCAGCAAAAAATAAATAAATAATGGGAAGTGAGTAGGCTGAATAACTGACTAATTAAAATGTTTGAGAGTGGCCATATGTATGTTGAAACCTTCTAGTATGAAGGTCAGAGTTGTGGAGAAAAGAAAGATTCTCTGTCAAATAGTGAATCAATTGAATAAAGAAGTGGCAATGATTTTGATGATGCAAACTTTCTTTTCTGGGAATTCTGTAGCTTTGTCTGTAGCATCTGCAGGAGCAGTTGCCAGACCGTGTCTCTACAAGTTTTGATTCTCAGGATTATAGCTCTTGTCACTGAGCTGGAAGCTTTGTTATTCTCAAAGCTTTTGGGTTTAGAATACTGGGTGTTTCCAGTAGGGTCTAGAAGGAGATGGTTGTCAAAGTGGTAGTGGCTGTTACCTCCAGTCCTTCCCACAGGATGTCTCACTATTTTACTTAGACTGGCTACCTACCCTGTGAATGGCAGTTGGTAATGTAATAGCATTTTCCAAAACCCAATGGCATGATATTCTTTCCTTATCAGTGGAGATCAATGCCCTGACCATGTGGAAGGCACAGATTAGAAACTGTGAGAGTAGGTGACAAAAGTTCACTCTTCCCATCTTGCTATATTAGAGATCTGGGGATCTTGTTTTCCCCATAATTAATGATGAAACGATCAGGAGTTAATTTGAATCTGAAAATCACATTCCTTAGACAAAAAATATAAAAAGAAGTAGATAGATATGTCTGGTACCCCCTCTTTCTGAGGGGGTGCTTGCTGAAAGGAATTATAATCTCCTTTGAAGAAAGGAATAAGTAGAGTCTAAACAGAACTATTCTGCCTCCCTTTGAACCAAAAAAAAATACCTTCATGGTACTTGTGGAGGATAGACTTCATTAGAGTAAAGTTGGCTGAACTGCTCTCCAAAGAATTTGCTTCCCTAGATGACACCTGTGAGTGAGGGATAGGCTTGAAGCAGAACAGGTAGAAGAGGAAATACTACAATTTCACAGACTTTTGTGGTAATATCCCTATTGGTCAGAGTTGTTCAGTACTTATTTCTGATGGTGGTAAGGAAGACAAAGGACTTTTCTACAATGAATTCTCCCTGCAATGATTGACTGTGGGAGATGGGCTACAAGTAGATCTGATTGTATGGTAAACATTGCCATTCCCAACATTTGGTAAACATTGGGTTAAGGGTCATGGTCTCCCTCCACATTATATTACTGGGAGATGGTGTTTATTGTAATGGTGGTAATTTGACCTTTTCAGTGATGGAGAGCGAAGACTTTACAATAAATTAAAAACTTGGAAGAATAGAAAAAAAGATATCTTTAGCAAAAATGGAAAAGTTTGGAAATAAGATGGATTGGGAAGGATGAAAACAATAAATTATCTTTCAGAAAAGTTGAATCTAAAATTTCTCCCAAGTCATTAATTTTGCAATACCCAATAGGAAGTATTAAAACATCTGCCTTTCATTTTAGCTAGTAAAATGGTATTGCTTGCATATGTCATCTAGAAGGAACAGATGATTTAACAGCTACATAAGGATTATGCTACATAAAATATCTCCACTTTAAATTGCTCAAGAGATAGAAGACCTTTAATAGATAATGTCTCACAGTCCTCAAAAAATATTCAGGAGATGAAGAACAAATGGGTGAGAAAGAATTGAAATGTCTTTGAAAAGTCCTATAAGATACTAGAAACTTTTACTGATGCAATGAAACTAAACCAAATAAACACAAAAAGCCTAAAGAATATAAGTACAGATAAATAAGAGATCTTTGGGAGTAGACAGTCTCCAAAACATTCATGGATATGATATTTTTAAAACTCCTATTCAATTCAGTGATATTTAATATCTCTTACTTGCCTAACGGGATATACTTCTTGGTTGTGCTTTGCAAATTGTAAAGTTTGGGGAGCCAAAATAATTAGGTGACATTGATCACACAAGGGCACTGAGAGTTTATAGTTCAATAGGAGCCCATTCTGGCCACCCCTTCTTTAAGTTCATTCTATTTATAGGGAAATGGTCATATAATAGCAAAACATATAAAAATTATATCTTACCTTTCCTCTTGCAAAATCAGTTATTATAAAATTTCTTACAAGCTCACACCTTCTTAAAAATATTTTTCTCAGTTAACTAATAACTATTTGAATTGGTCTTACATATATTTCATCTTTTATGATTTTATTTTTAATACTTTAAACATTTATTTAAAATATTTAAATTTGGGGGGCAGCAAGGTGGTGCAGTGGATAGAGCACCAGCCCTGAAGTCAGGATGACTTGAATTCAAATTTGACTCAGATACTCAACATTCTTAGCTATGTGACCCTGGGCAGGTCACTTAACCCCAATTGCCTCAGCAAAAACAAAAAAAAATATTTAAAATTGCTTAAATGTTTTAATTTGGGGAAGGAGGGAGAGAATATAATAAATTAAACAGCAATTCAGCTATTGTACTGTAAATTGGCCTTTGAATGTTTATTTCTCATCTTTAAGGCAAAAAGGAAAAAAATGCTACATAATTTTCAGTAAAATTATTTTGGCATTAGGAAGATTTATGGCAAGATTTCATAACTTCTAAGGGACAATTTAAAATGAGTAAAGTGTAAGAATTACAGTTTCATATGAAAATGTTGTTTGCTTTTTGAATCCTTAAGTGTAAATTTCTATGTGAGAAATTGTGTAGGAAGTTAAAAGCAGTAAATGTCACTAGTTTCCTTGATAGCAAACCTTCAGTCAGCTTCCTGGAGAGTACAGTGTGGTTCTTCATTACCACTGCCCCTGCAAACCAGTACCTCAAAGGATTTGTAGCCTAGGGAAAAGAGAACTTGAAGTAATATGATAAGAGTTGACTAGGATGTGAAATTTCTCTTTAATATTGTACAAGAAAGAATGGACTTATTCTATATAGTTTTGGAAAATGAAAGATTAGTAGAAGGAAGATATTTATTTATCATAAAGAAGGATTTCTAAAAAAACCTATAGTTATCCAAAACCAAAGTGAACTTCTTTGGGACACTTGTTGACAAGTGTGGTCAGGGATATTGTGATAGGGATTTCTGATGGACTAGCTAAACTTAAATGTTCCTTCACACTTGAAGATTTTACCTACTTAAAAAAATGTTCAGTAATCTATTATTTGATTGAATTAACCCCCTTCACATACACACAAACTCCATAATCAATCTCCAGAAGTTTACAGGGGTTCCTTTTTCTTTTAAGATTTAAATTTTATTTCTTTCTATTTCACTTCTCTCATTACATTCTAGCTAATCTCCTCTACCTCTTTCTTTTACATGGTATTCATCTCCTATCTTCAGGATTTTGCATAAATTGTCTCTTATTTCTAGAATGTGTTCTCTTTTTTTACAAGTTGACTCCCCTCCTTAGAATTTTATCTTCCTTCAAAGTTCAACACAAGTGGTATTTCATTTTTTCCTGATAATCTTGTTGTTAGTGCCTTCTTGTCTCTGAAATGACTATGAATTTACTTTGTGCAAATACCAAATTAACAATAAAGCATATATAAGAAAATATATCATCTGCATTCATAGAAAGAGCTAAAAAGTAGAAGTATGTAAGAATGATAATACACACTTATTGTGTCTTATGGTAGTCATCACTAGGGTTGGGAGGAGGGAAGAAGAGAAGGAAAAAGGAAAAAAAATTGCAAGATACATTTATTATATATTTACGAGAAATAATAAATTTTACATAAATAGGTTTACAATTCCATGTGCATTCTTTTTATTATACTATGTGGCAAAATGCTTCTTTTATTCCATAAATTAAAAATAAAATAAAATTTAAAAATAATTTTTTAAAATTTAAAATTGTTTAAACTTAACAGTATGCATATGGCTCCCCTGAAGGAAAATATGAGCTCTTTGAGGTTAAATACTTGGCCTTTTATCTCCAGTACCTAGCATATAGAAGTCACTTAATAAATCTTATTGAATGGATTGTACAAGTATCCTTGGTCAAATCACAACAAATTAATAAACATGTAGAATATTTGAGAATTTTGGAGTGTGGTTCCAAATGGATCTATAGGAACGTTTATAAGATAGTATATAGTGTCATATTTGAAAAATAAATATATTAGATACATTTTAGGAAGGAGGGAAGCTATATGAAGTATGAACTCCATCATCCATATCAGAAATTCATTATCCATAAAAGAGTGATCTCGGATGTTGAAATTTAATATGAAAACTCAATTTCCTTCTTTCCCTCTATTCTCAAAGGATCCTTTCCTACTACTACATATCCTAAGTTAAAAATGATACTTTGAAATGGATAATTCTGAAGTAATTTTTGGCTTTTCCATTAATTCTTACTTCCTTTCCAAGTTAAAATGCAGTAGTACTCTGAGAAAGAAAAAAATTAAAAAGACAATGTATTATTAAAGATACACACTCACATAGATTATATACATATATTTATAATACATATAAGGCTCCTGTTTTTTGTGAGCTAATTTAGCCTTTGAAATTTTTTTTTTCCAGAATCTAGGACAGCACAGCTACTAATTGGTATCATCTGTTATCTGGAGATGGCTAATACATTTATCTGACAATTATTGGATAAAAATAATGTTTCCCCCCCTTGAACAATGACCCTAAGCACATGGTGATTGTTGTATTGATAGAAAGAAGAACATTTACTGAATTAGAATGATGACCCAGCAGGATATTGAACTCTGATGCACAGCAAATTGTACATCACTGGCACTCAGTGAAATACGATAGCTGAGATGGAGCTGTCCCTTCAAAAATGACTACTCCAGGGAATTAAATGGGAAAACTATGCCAGTTACATGGAAAATTATTTTATTTCCTGTCCATTAGCATATTATTGGGGGAAAGTTCACTATTATTAGGACCTAACACAGAATCAAAAATGAGTTCATGCCCACTAAAATTTGATGCTAGAGAAGCCATATTCACTGCAGAACTAAACACTTAAGCTCACATTAGAATTTTAAAGTTTGAATGACAATTGAAAAACTGAAGTATAATCAAATCCCCTTTATATAGAGAACCCAAGGCCATGTCAATTTTTTGTTAGCTGTATTTGTTCAAGAACAAATCTATCAATCTATCTGTTTCTTAATAGAACTTGGAAAAGAACCTCAAATTTCAAACACATATTCTTTTCCTTTTCTTGGAATTGTAGAGACACAAGAAGATGGGACAAGACTCCATGACCCTTGCAACTCATTGTCTCTTGGAAGTGTACATTATGGGAATAAAGCACATGACTCACAGGTTGAATGTAGTCTACAACATTCTTAAATGTAGCCCAACTTAGACGAAAGGATAATTAGAAAATATTTAATAAACTAAAAAAAATAATAAATAAATCATATTAGTTTTCTAAGTCAATATGAAACTTACAGGAATTGTTATGTAGACTTTAGTGGTTCCTACTTCTATTTGAATTTGGCACTGGAATACACAGTTGTACTTAAAAAGCAAACATGTTCATTATTTATAATTTATCATTATTTTAAAAATATATCATATTCTAACCTCCAGAGAAAAGGATTTTATTTCTAGAGGTAAAGTCAATGTGCTTTGTAAAGCTCTGAGCTTACCAACTAGTGGGAAATCTCATAAGGAAATGTTTAATTTTCAAAATACTGTTCTATTATTGTTGTTCTCTCTCTCTCTCTCTCTCTCTCTCTCTCTGTTTCTCTCTGTGTGTGTCTTTGGCTCTGTCCCTAGTTGTATACATAGACACATGTATTTACATACATAAATATGTGACATATAAATATGTATAGTTAGTTATATACAGTTATAACTATATAGTTATTCTTTGATTCTGTATTTGCAAATTCTCACTTGTAATTATCGTGACCAAGTTAGTGGCACATTTTCCACATTTTTGTGATTGTTGTTGATCATTGAGCTGTTTAAACGACTCCGCAGAGTATAGTTTTGAAGTATTGTCTAATATTCCTATGTGCAAAAAGACTTCAGTACATGTCTTATGGAGAAAATGTATTAGATAAGCTTCATTCAGGTTTCTTAGAGTTCTGTTGGTTGTAAGTTTAATGTTAATGAATTATGCTACCTAGGAAAAGAAAAAAGATATTTATTGATCTGTATGTGAAGTCATTCTGAAAAGTGCTATGGAGAGAAAATATGACCAGACTCTTGGAGAAATCTACACACACACACACACACACACACACACACACACACACACACATGCACACACACACACGAGTTATATATACAGGGACACTGGTTTATAACTCATTTTGTTGAATACTGAAGCAACTTTTTAGAGGGAAAAAAAGACAAATTGGGTAAAAGAAGTAGGAAGAGTTTGCCTTAAGAGCAGAGTTTTAGACATTTATATAATTAGATTTACTCTAGTTTTTGTTTATTAATTTGAGCATATTTATTTAATATTTTTGATGCTTTGAGTACTCTTCAATTACTTTACCCTCAATATATACTTCCATAAACCATTTCTTTAAAAAAAAACTTAATTAGCAATTTGTGTTTCCCCAGTCATATGTAAAGATAGTTTTTGACATTCTTTTTTTTTTTTTTTTCTGAAGCAATTAGGGTTAAGTGACTTTCTCAGGGTTATGCAGAGAGGAAGTATTAAGTATCTGAGGTCAGATTTGAACTCAGGTCCTCCTGACTTCAACATTCATTTTTAAAACTATGAATTCCAAATTCTCTTCTTTCCTTCCTTCCCATCCCACCCCTCTTATTGAAAAAGAAAAGAAGTGAGATACAGCTTTTGCATGTATACTCATGCAAAACATTTCTGTAATAGTCATGTTGTAAAAGAAAATAGACCAAAAATGTCTCAAGAAAAATAAAGAATTTTTTAAAAGTATGCTTCAATCTGTATTCAGGCAACATCTCTGAGGATGGATCACATTTTTCTTTGAAAGTCCTTCAGAGTTGTCTTAGGTCATTGCATTTCTGAGAATAGCTGATCATCTGATAATATTGCTTTTTATTCTGTGCTTAGTACATTTTACTTTGCTTGAGCTTATGAAAGTCTTCTGAGAACATCCTGGTCATCATTTCTCATAGTATGATAATATTACTACTTAATCACACACCAAAATTAGTTCAATCATTACCCAGTTGATGGATATCTGCTCAATTTCTAATTCTTTGTCACTAGAAAAGAGTTGTTATAAATATTTTTGTGCATATAGGTCCTTTTCCCTTTTTGTTGTTTTGTTTTTATCTCTTTGGGGATACTGATCTAATAGTGGTATTGCTAAGTTAAAGAATATACATGGTTTTTGTAGCCCTTTGGGCATAGTTCCAAATTATTCTATAGAAAGGTTGAATCAGTTAACAACTTCACCAATGATGTATTAATGTCTTGTTTTCCTCACATCCTGCCCACCATTTATCATCTTCTTTTTCTGTTTCTATTAGCCAATCTAATAGGTATCGGGTCATATCTCAATATTGTTTTAATTTGCATTTTTCTACTCAATACTGAGATAGAGCATTTTTTTTTTTCATATGGCTATAAATAGCTTTGATTACTTCATTTGAAAACCATTCATATCTATTTATCATCAATTAGGAAATGGCTATTATTTTTACAAACTTGACTCAGTTCTTTATAGGTTTGAGAAATGAAATCTTTATCAGAGAAACACTACATTGTTTTTTTCACAGTTTACTTTTGCTAACTGTATTTTCCACTGTCCTATTTCTCAATTGTTCTACTGTCTCTCCTCTTTCATTTTGTCCCTCCTCAAAAGTGTTTTGCTTCTGATTACACCCTCCTCAATCTACCTTTCCTTTTATCCTTTTCTGCTCCTATTTTCCTGTAAGGTAAGATTGACTTTTTTACCTGATTCAGTGTATGTATTATTCCCTCTTTGAGCAAATTTTGATGAGAGTAAAATTCACTCACTCCCCTTAGCTCCCCATTTTTCTCTCCACTGTAAAAACTTTATATTCAACGTATACCTTTACTCTTTGTCTATATGTATTCTAAACTTCTAAACTGCCCTAATAATGAGATAGCTCTAAAAAAGTTAGAAATTTCATTTTTTCCATGTAAGAATATAAATATTTTAATCTTCTTTAAACAATTTAATCTTCTTTAGTACCTTATAATTTCCTTTTCCTATTTCCCATTTTTTAATTCTGCTCTTGAATCTTATATTTGATGCTCAAAATTTTTATTCAGCTCCTGTTTTCTTATCAAGAATATTAGAAAGATTATATCTAGCCTATTTTTTTTGATCATTGCTTTCAGGTAGTTCAATATTTTTAATTAGCTCTCCTGGATCTATTTTCCATGTCAGTTATTTTTCAAATGGGATATTACATATTGTTTTCTAGTTTTCATTGTTTTGGGGTTTTTTTTGGTGTGATTCCTCATAAAATCTTTAGGTTTCATTTGCTCCACTCTCATTTTTTATTAAAGCTTTTTAATTTTAAAAACATATGCATGGATAGTTTTTCAACATTAATCCTTGCAAAACCTTGTAGTCTAATTCTTCCCTGCCTTCCCTCCACTCCCTCCTCTAGATGACAAGTAATCCAATATATGTTAAGGATGTTAAAAATAGATGTTAAATCCAACATATACATACATATTTATATAGTTAACTTGAGGCACAAGAAGAATCATATCAAAAAGAAAAAAATGAGAAAGAAAATAAAATTCAAGCAAACAACAACAAAAAGAGTGAAAATGCTATACTGCCATCCACACCCCGTTCCCACAGTCCTCTCTCTGGGTGTAGATGATTCTCTTCATCACAAAATCGTTGAAACTGGCCTGGATCATCTCATTGTTAAAAAGAACAATGTCAACCAGAATTTATCATCATATAATCTTCTTGTTGTCATGTACAATGATTTCCTGGTTCTGCTCATTTCACTTAGCATCAGTTCATGTAAGTCTCTCTAGGCCTCTCTGAAATCATCCTGATGGTCGTTTCTTAAAGAACAATAATATCCCATAACATTCATATACCATAATTTATTCAGCCACTCTCCAATTGATGGGCATCCATTCAGTTTCTAGCCATTACAAAAAGGGCTGCCACAAACATTCTTGCACATGTGGGTCCCTTTCCTTCCTTTAAGATCTCTTTGGGATATAAGCCCAATTGAAACACTGCTGGATCAAAGGGTATGCACATTTTGATAGCCCTTTGAGCATAGATCCAAATTGCTGGTTGGATCAATTCACAATTTATCAAAAACATATTTCCACTCTCATTTTTAAGCCATTATTTTCTTCAGTGAATTTTTGTACTCCTTTTCCATTTGGCCAATTTCACTTTTTAAGGAGTTATTTATTTCAATACATTTTTGTACCTCTTTTCCATTTGGCTAAAAACTCACTGGCTTTTTGTTCCTTCTTTACTACTTGGGCAAGGTGTTATTTTTTTGTTTTTTTAAGGTTTTTTAAGGCTTTCTTCTACCCATTGGCTTTTTGTATGTCCTTTACTATTTGGGCAAGGTGTTATTTTTTGTTTTTCATTTTTTTTACCCAGCTCTTGACTATTTTTTTATGATTTTCTTGCATCACTCTCATTTTCCTTCCCATTTTCCTCTACTTGTCTCATTTAATTTTCCTAAAACTTTTTGAACTCTTCTATGGTATCAGAAAAATTCATATTTTTCTTGGAGGCTTTGGATGTAAGAGCATTGCAATTATTATCTTCTTCTGAGTGTGCCTTTGTTACCATAGTAACTTTTTATTGTCATATTTTTTTTTCTCTGTCATTTACTCATTTTCCCAGCTTATTGCTTGACTTTCAACTCTTAAAAAATGATTTTGCTTCCTTGGTGGAAGGTGCATTTTTCCAAGGTTCAGGGTTTTATGAAGCTGTTTTCAGAGATACTTCTTCCAGTTTTTACTTCTTCCAGTATTATCTAAGGAGAGTTATTTACCACTCTCCTGTATTGTGCTCTGGTCAGTAAGTAACCATAAAAACTTCTCTGCACTGGAACTCTGACATGGGTCCCCTCTCCTTTGTGGCCACAAGCTCTTGTATGCTAGTGCTCCTCCTCTTCCCGAGACTGCCACCCAGAATTGTACCCAGCTCTGAGTATGAGCAAAGCAACAAAGTCCTGGCTTAGTGCTAGCAAAGAGATTCCTGTAATCTCTTTCTGACCAGTTTTTTTACCCCATTAAAAGTGGAATGAGAGGAATGGAAACGTCCACTGCTGTCACTGATTCAGTTGCTCAGAGGCTTACTCCTGGTTTTCTGGGGCCCAGTCTGTGCTGCTTCATTCTGAGATGAATTCTGATTCCCTCTTTCCTTATGCAGCAAAATTTTCCTGCTGACCTTCTAAGTTATCTTAGGCTAAAAAATTGCTTCATTACATTTTCTCTGTGCTTTCTGCTTCTAAATATTTTTTGGAGTAATTATTTAAAGGTATTTGGAGGGGGATGGGTAAGTGTTAGATAAAGTCCTTGCTTTTTTATTCTGCCATTTTCTGTCTATCTCTACTCTAGTTTTACATGTCATGTTTTGCTTTTAGTGTTCTGTACTTGCTTCTCTATCAAGATCAAGGCACTAATTAATATCAATAATAGTGTCCCTAATAGAGACAACTTAGTGGGGATAAAATTCAAACATTAATTTATTAAATGCAAGAAAACAAATTTTTATTTAAAATTTTACTTTTTCAACCTAGCATTGTGGCAACTTATATGTAACTTTTATCTTCACTGGTCTTAGGCTATAAGCTCTTTAACATGTCACCCAGCTCCTAGTCCATGTCTTCATTATCTTAGCAATTAATTTAAAACAGTTTCAGATGGACTGATGATAAAGGAAGACAATGAAAATCTATATTAAGTGACATCTTCCACCCCAGAACTGCACAAAAGTTAGCCAGAAACTCACAGTCTTCAAATATATTTTTTTAAAAAAAAATTTTGCTTAAGTTTTGTAATAATTTTATTTCAGAAAAATGTGGATTGTTTACATCTAGGAAAAAGAAAAATATCTCCATTAAAATAGCTTTAGATGTATATAGGAAAGTTTCACAGGCTGAATGTGCTTTTCTGGCACTTAAACATATGAATGGTCAAGAATGTAGTTAGACAGGAAATGCGTAAAAACTTAGTGAGTCTTCCATTAGCTAAATATCTGCTAGAGATCTCTATCCAAAGCAGAGCAATTGATATTTTCTAGAGGTTGCCTTCATGCTAATTTCATCCTTCATAAAGTGAAGGAGCTAACTGGAAGATTTGTTTTTTTTTTATTTGATTCTTACAAAGAAGGACATAATTTATGAGTTAAAAATGATGAATTGTAGTGAAGAAATTACTGTTCCTTCTTGGAATTTATTAGAAATGAAGAGGAAAAGACTTCAGATGGCAAGGATCATGGATTAGGAGATATTTTAAAATCTTTAAAGAAATATTGTATGACCTAAAATTATTCAGGGAAAAGCAGCCATACAGTGAAAGGAAGCTGTACAGGAATGAAATTGTGTGATAAGGGAAAGCTATCTAAAGTTTTAGTGCATTTGCTCAGGGAACTTACTGTCCAATTTATGTTTGTTTTAAAGACACAAACAAAAGATGAAAGCAAAGTCAGACAAAAAAGATGAATTTTTAAAGTAGTTAGCATGCCCTAAGAACAATCTAGAGCCCTAAAGCTCAGTGGATTCAAAGCTTAAACTTCTAAGGAAAGTTTGGGACAATAAAAAGATTTATTTATCAATAGTTGTAGAAAGAAGATTGAAACAATAGTACACTCACCTCATACAGAAAAGAAAGAAGGTGACTGACAGAAGAGAGAAAATTGAGATACTTAACTATATATATATACATACAATTTTTTTTCTTCCAAAAATAATCTTTGGACTGAAAAGGACAGCACAAAAATGACTAATGGAGAATTTCCATGACAGAATGTAACTTCCCCTGATGAGTTAAGTACTGAGCCAATTGGCAGAAATACTTGTTGAGCCACTGGTAATGATCTTTCATTGAAGATGAAGAATGGAGAAGATATGATAAAGTGAGAAGGAAAAAAATATTCCAATTTTCAAAAAAGAGAAAAGCAACCCAGAAGATAGTGATCTTAACTTTTACTTTTTAGTGCAATCTAGATTTTAAGTTTGGATCATTTGCATGAGATTTTCATTATTAGTGAAGAGAATTATGACAAGACAATGCATGCCTTCACTCATTAATTAATTTTTTTAGTATTTATTTATTTTTCATCTCATTTCTGTAATTCATTTTTGTAAAACTTTGTGTTCTAAAATTTTCTCCCTCCTACCCTTACCTCCCCATCAATCCCTAATCAGCAACAATCTGATATAGGTTAAATATGTGCAATTCTTGTAAACATTTCCATATTTGTAAAGTTGTGCAAGAAAAATCAGATCAAAAGAAAAAAAAACAAGAGAAAAAAATAAGCAAATAAACAACAGCAACAACACAAAAGAGAAAATACTATGATTTGATTCACATTTAGTCTCCTTAGTTTTCTTTCTGGATGCAAATGGCATTTTCCACCCCAAATCTATTGAAATTAATTTGAATCATTACATTGTAGAAAAGAACCAAGTCCATTGTACTTGATAATCCCATAATTTTGTTGTTACTGTGTACAATGTTCTTTTGGTTCTACTTACTTCACTCAGCATTGCTTCATGTAAGTCTTTCCAAGTATTTCTGAAATCTTACTGCTCATCCTTTTATATAGAGAAGTTCCATAAACCATTCTTCAAGTGATGGTCATCCACTCAGTTTCTAGTTACTTGTCACTACTAAAAAAGACTCCTTAATACATGTTTGTACATGTGGGTCCTTTTTCCCCTTTTATGATCTCTTTGGGATAAAGACCCAGTAGAAGCATTGCTGGTTCAAAGGGTATGCACAGTTTTAGGTATACTTTCATTTAGGACAGAAATTGGTGCTTTATAGAGAAGTGCTTCAAGAATGACACACAGTTTAATACTCTCTTTGGGAAGAGAACTGTGGAAAGATAAAAGAATTTAGGAATTAGAAAACAGTAGAGAACCTGGTGCTTATTTCCAATATGACTCCCTAGAGGTTGGAAGGGAGGGAGAATTCTTTTATTCTGTGTCTTTTTTTGAAATATAGTCTAAGCTCTGTAACTCCTCTTATTTCTGTTTGCTATTTACTTGATTTACTCACTATTTGTGATATTCTTTTATGTGATGAGCAAATGGTGGGAAGGAGTCAAGGTAGTGATTATGAAGTCTAGCAGTTTAATTTTTTTAGATTCTTAAAAAAAACAATTATGCCTCCATGTTAGTTATATATTAGATAGGGAAGAGATAGACAGAATTTGACAATGCATAACTTATATTGGCATTACACATACATACATACACACACACATACAGGCACACATCCTTACACTAAATATTTTGCTAGGTGCTATAGTAGAATAAGCACTGATTCTGGAGTTAGGAAGATTCAAACCATTCTCAGACACTAATGGTTAAGTGGACAAGTCACTTAACCTCTGTTTGCTTTGGTTGACTCATATGTGAAATGGTGATAATAGTACCTGGTTTGTAGATTTGCTTTGAGTACCAAGTGAAAGAATTATAAAGTATTTGACATAGTATCTGGCTAATAAACATTTATTTTAAAATTCTAACAGAGCCTAGTGAATATGCAGAAAGGAAAGGAGTGATAAAGAGATGACTTGTCTTCAGTAAGAACAAACCATACTAGATTAATTTCTTCTTTTTTTGACATGTTCCTACACTGATAATTAGAGAAATATTCTAGGTTTAATTTCTGTGAATTTAATAAATTTTCTCCTTATGTTCTTTGGGACAAAATGGAAAGATTTGGGATGAATGATAGTAAAGTGTATTCAGCTCTTTGTGAATGGCTTAGATTAAAATTCATTATTAATGGCCAGATGTCAGTTGGAAGTCTTGAGTGGAAGACTTCTGGATCTTATGCTGTTTTTCAAAGTCTAACATTTTTATCAGTGACTGGGATAAAAACATAAGTGACATAGTAACAAATTTTAAGATGACATAAAGCCAAGAGTGATAGTTAACATTCTGGATGATAGTTAAAATGAGAAAGATCTTGTTAGATCAGAAATCTTTTTTTTAAGCTAGTGAAATGAAATGCAATAGATATAAATATTTGAATTCTAAAATCAACTTTTAAGATATAAGATTTACAGTATGGGATAGGATAGGAAACATATCTATTAAAAAAAACTCGGGATTTAGGTTGATGTGTTATGAAAACAAATAAATGAACAATATTAAAAGAACAATGGTTCCTGATACTAAAAATATAATACTTCTACTTTACTCTTCTTTAGTTCACATTTAGAGTACTGTCTTTAATTTTGGGATACTTTATAAAGTACTTTAAGTATAAAATACTTTATAAAGAACCCAAGAAAAATGGAGAGTGTTCAAAGATAGCAAAGGTAGAAAAGGTCTCAAGGGTATTAGAGAATATTATCTAAATATTACTATCATTGGCAGAGACAATGCTATAAAGGTTTATAGAAGGGAACAATCAAATCTGAACAAGGTTATTAGAGAATTCATATTGGAAGTGCTATTTTAAATTATGCCTAGAAAGATAGATTAGATATCAATAGACAGATGCTGCACTCATAGAAACATTCTACAATGTAAGTAAATAGCAGCAAGGGGGAACTCTAGTCATATTCACTGAAGAAAAAGTAAACCATTAGTTGGAATAAAAAGATTGCAGAGTAGTGGAAAAGTGAGGTTTTTGTAGGAGTTCAATTTTGGGTATCTAACAATGACAGATTTGTTAAGTGGAAAGAGTCAGGGAGACCTAGTATCAAGTTCTGTTTTTAAGCCTCTCTAGCTTTGTTGAACATGGGCAGATCACTTAAAGATCCCAAGTCTGAGTTTTCTTATCCATAAAAGAATATGAAATAAAAATGCATTTATTACTTACATTATAGGATTGTTGTAAGGAAAGTACTTTGTAAAAATTAATAAAAGTTATATGAGTGAGAATTATTTTTTTTTGCTTCTAAAGGTAATTAAACAAAGAAAAATAAAAAGAAAAAAAAGAAAGGGAAACTAGTCATGAGATTGACTCTTACAATCATGGAGGTGAAAGGAAGGAAATATCTAATTAGTGGACATGTGTTAATTTGCTTTCTTAAAGCAGGTTGAAAACCAATGCTGAATGTTTATTAATGCTTTCTTTCAAAAATACAAGACTGGAAAAAGCAGAAGAGTATGTAATTTTGTTGATCACATGTTATACTAAGAAAACAAAGAATATTTTAACAAAGATATTTTTAAGTCATCACTTTTCATAATTATCTTATTCTGCACCATAATTTCCTAAATAAGCAATTTAATTACAGGTTTATAATTATATATACTTAGGTTAGTAGTGTTAATCATTAATTACAGTAGAACTACCATAGTGGTAACCCATGACAAATGAATCTCTTATAGAAATGCAATTCAAGTATTAGAATATGAAATAACACTCCTGGATAGAAGTATCAAGGTGAAAATGTACCATTATATAAGATTCTTTTCAAAATTAATGAAATCAAAGAAAATGACTATTCTACATTTAAACTAACAAAATTGGGAATTGTTTTAGTGTTAATTTCATTAACATGAATACAATGTTAGAAGTGTGCTTAGAAACATGTATGTTTTGAATTCTGTCAATTAAACAGTAGCACCTGCTTTAGGAAGAAAATAATCAGCATATGTCACAGATAAATATTTGGGAAGCAAAAAATATGGATGTTAAATTTACAAATTGTGTTCTTTTCATATTTATATTTTCAAAGCTAGTTTTGCAGATTAGTTTTTAAAAAGGACTATTAAAAACATGTTTATTGGGTGAAAAAAGTTTTTTTGCATTTCCATAGATTTGGAATCCCTCATTCCTCATTAACCCCATAGTGAAAGAACACATATAAACATAACTAGCAAATTTATAAATGCCAATTATTTTTATGCTGAGAATCGACTTATAAATCAATGCAAAGCAATTAGCATGAATTACAAATGACAATAAACTTTAATCAATCTATAAACATTTACTAAGCATTATCAGGCACTGTGATAGACAATGGGCATGTCTGGGAAACAGAATGTAAACTCCATGATGGCAAAGATTATATATATATATATATAT